>VZTG01005545.1:336459-390602 GCA_013397845.1 Melanocharis versteri | reverse complement strand
GAAAAAGGAAAGGAAAAAGGAAAGGAAAAAGGAAAGGAAAAAGGAAAGGAAAGGACCTTTCAGCTTCCCCCAGGAGACAAAAATCTGTTCTTGCTCTACCACATTAACAAACATTGAGTATATTATATGGAAAGCAATATTGTCTCTATGTAGGAAGCATTAGTCAGACTGAAAAAATGAAGTTTGTAAATAACAGCTTCAAATTAGCAGAAGATGATGCTGAAATGATTTTTGCATAATCTCTCAGCATAACAACAGGTACTGCTAAGGAGGCAAAGTCAGATGGACAGAAGCAAAATACAAAATATGGTGCAAATTCTTCACAGTTAGCATATTTAAATATTGGAATAAATTAAGCAGGAACATGATAGATTCTTCAGCTGCAATACTTAAAGTAAAGCTACATGTCTTCCTAAATCACATGCTCTAGTTCCAGACAGAGCTATAGGCCCATGTTAAGCAGGTCAAATAGGATGGCCATGATGGCCTATTTGAGCCTTACATTCTAGCAACAGATGAATATGAAGTTATTAATTTCTCTGTCACAACAGAATTACACTCTCAAACATGTTGTTTTACCTGTCAGTTGTTCCTTATTTATTTATTTATTTAGTCAGTTGTTTTGTTTTTTTTCTCTCCATTGCTATCTTTTTTGGAACTTCATTGTACAGAACAGTCATTAACTGTGATGGAAATGCCAATGTTTCCATGGAAACTTCTGTCCACTACAGAATATACTAGAGCAATATTTGAACCATTTGTCCATTTGATTAATTATGTCTTTGTGCTGAAGGCGGCTTGGCTTGATTGTCTCATCATGTATTAGAGAAGCTACTGCTCTAACAAATGGAGCTATTGTTTTGGGTCTATTCATCTTGGTACATCCCTGAGAGCTGATAGACATGTCAACAAAACGACTGTCCCTTAATGAGCTGCAGCTTGTCAGAACTGTTTAGGGCTTCATGCTAGGCATAAACTACTGTCATGACAGCTTCAGTTATTATGGCAATGAGTAGGATGTCTATAAAAGAGTGTATAGAAAAGAATGACCCTGGTTTTGATATCACATAGTTCGCAATTATCAGCTATATATACACTATGTGATAGATTAATAATAGATTCCAAAGCTTTGGGACAATTTACTGATGAGCTAGTTCTTCAGTCACAAAGAAAAGAGGTATAAAATATTTTCCCTAATCTCTTTAGCTGCTTTTTAATAAATACAGAAAACAAAACCCACAAAACAAAACAGAACAGAACAAAATCTCTAGAAAATATCAGCTAGTAATTGCTTGCAATTTTGCTTTGTGAGTTGCAGATACTGCAGCTTTCTGTAGTGGGATAATTTCCATCTCAATTATATTTCTTAAACTTTCATTTTACCTTTTGCCTGTATTGAAAATCTACTAGGAATGACAAACAATTTAAATGCCATATGCATGGCCTAAAACGAATATTTTTTTTCTAAAACAAAACAAAACAAAAAAAAGTAAATCTACACAGAGTTTACTCTGGTTCTTGCTCAATTTGCATCACCATTTTTGCAATTTTTGTGGACACATCTGTCACTGTGTTGTTTACATTAGTGCATATCCAGCTCTAAAACGTAAGCAGCTTTGGCAGCATGGGATAATGTCATACACATACCTGCTTATTTCTGACAAAGGGTTTCACATATTTTGAGTAATAATGGAAATATTAGAAATCTGTGTTGATTTTCACAGTGGCCTAGAATTTCACCTGCAGAAATGTGCACTTCTCAATTGAGAAACACTCAGAATCAACAAAACATGAACTAAGCTTATTCAGACTAGAAGGTAATTATGAAAATCAAGATAGACTTTCTACATATTTTAAAAATGTAGATTTATAATTTTCATTCTTAGATGTTACATTCAATTAACAAGCATTAAGAGTCACTGTATATGACATTTGCTTTAAATATTTCCCTGTGCAGCATCAGTGATTAAGCTGTGTCCCTAATAATCACAGATGGAAGTCAGCACCCTGTAGCTACCAACAGCCACATTTAATCAGTTAATAACTGTGGATTAAACTTAATTCAGATTAATTTGTATTAGTATAGAATTTGTAACTCAATTGCTTTCATATTAATTTACATGTTGTCTAGACATGACATCATATTGACTCTTTGTTTGGCCCAAACACTAATTATGAACCATGTAGCTAATGGATGCGAAACTTGCAGTTTAAAAGCAAAACAGAATTTCTGTCTACACCATACTGAGGATAGTTCAATATTGCAGTTTAGAGTTGCAGGTTGGGCATTGCCTGGGAATGGCAGCTCTTCATCTGCACTTCAACCTTCTTGACAAAGTATTTTGCTCCTACATGAAGAATGTGGCTACTGGAAAATGAAATTACTATCCTCCATCAAAAATTGCTAGCCTCAATTTTTTCTGGGAAAAGTTCAGTGGGGAAAATGAGGGATTTAAAAAACCAAGCCAAGCCAAGCCAAGCCAAGCCAAGCCAAACCAAGCCAAGCCGAGTCAAGCCAAGCCAAGCCAAGCCAAGCCAAGCCAAGCCAAACTAAACCAAACCAAACCAAACCAAACCACACCAAACCAAACCAACCAAAGGAAAAAAAACCAAAACAACCTCCCCCCCAAAAACCACATCAGAGGAAGGGGAAAAAACATCACCTGTTAACATTAATAACTGTTGTGGTATAAATTGGACTGAACCACTGCCAAGGTTATTTTATAATTTATAATTTTGTCTGTCCTGGGGTGCCTTTCACATGAGCCTGAGCTCAGCTATAATTTCTTGTCATATTACTTGACCCATTAACTTTCAAAGCACATTTTCAGGTAAGAGAAAAATAGCCAAAAACGTCCTTGGAATTAATTATCATGATATTTAATTTTCAGTTATTTTGGTTTTAGCTAGATTATGTGTTTATATATACACACACATAAGGTTCGAGTTTACTTAAAATAAACTTTACAGACAGAGGGCATTCGTACTTATTTTTATGCCCTTATGTAAAATAGCACTTTTTAAAAGTACAAAAAAAGAGAGAATCACTCATTTGTTACCCTGAAATTTTCATTAGTGATAAAGGGAATAGTAAAAATATATAATTTTTAAGTGATTTATATTACTCTGAATATTTGACTTTCTTAAAATTTTAGTTTGTCTACAGTACCTTCATAAAACCCACCCTGGATTAATGCTTCAAACAAACAGCAGAAAAAAACCTCAGAATTAGAGGCTGAGATTATAAATCTGAGCTGAAACTTTGCTATTCCTATCTACCCATTTATTTCAATGGTGGTCAACAAAGGTAATAACCGAGCAACGAAATAAGCCCAAACACATTTTGGTTCGTTTTCTGATTTATTTTTTTTTTTAAATCTGAATATTCTCCACATAGTTTACATGGTCTTAACAAGGGAAAAAACCCGCAATCTTCATGGTTAAAATAGCTCCGATAGATGTTGTCCGCTGTAGGGAAATCTATTGCTCTGTGACGATTTTTAACCTGCTGTACAAATAACGTCTGCCTTGCCCATCTGCGGGGTCGCAGTGTCACCTAGTGGCCTCTCCTGGCCCGGGCACTGGTGGCCCTTCCCAGGCTGTGCAGGCGCCTCATCCACGCGAAACAAGCTCGCGCTGCCCTCGGAGCCGCCGAAAATCGTCCGGCAGCGCGGCTCCGCTCCTNGCTCCCAGACGGCACACGGGCGGACCGCGGAGCTGCCCTTCTGCCAAACACGCCTTGGGGCTGCGGGACTTGGGCCTGGAACAGCCAAGGACATTTATCATTTATGGCTCACTGCCACAGGCACGTGTTCTGAAAGCACAGAGGGGGTGAACAGGACGTAACAGATAAGCTGTGACTAAACAGCTTAAATTACCTACTAATGAGGTAGTTGCAAGATTATAGAGCTAAATTCAGATACTAAAGGAATATATTTTATCTCCTTTATAAACATAATGAAAAAATTCTTTAGGAAAAATTATAAGATGGAGTAACTTTTTTAATCTAAAATGCTTTTATTAGCTATGAACCTCAAGAAATAGAAATTTTACAGTGCAGGTGAGAGAAAATGCTTGAATCTTCTTTCTTAGTATCATAAACAAGCTAAACAAGTGTCAATTAAGCTTGTGTAAATTCGTAATGACTCACTGAAAAGTTCTACAAAAGTGACAGAATATACTAGAACTCAAAATTATTTCAATGAATGTTTGTACTCAAGGCCAATGTTAAACAATTAAAAAAAAACAAAACAGAAACAAATAAAGTGACCTCTGTAAAATTAAGACAAACAAAATCAGATTGACACTTTGGCACAGTGACATTTTTAAATTTCTTTTTGTAAACAAACGAAACTGTACATCATCACTCCATTCAATACACTTATATAATTCTAACAAAGTAGATCATAATCCCCACTCCCCAGATTTTTAAAATAAAAAACCCCAGCCACCTGGAACAAAACCAGCCAGAAACTTTTAGACCTATATGGAAGACAGATAATGCAAATCACAATGTTCCACACACTTCTGCAAACTATAAAATGCCAATTTCCTCTCATATTAAGAGTTCCTGTAGTTTTTTAAAAAGGCTATTTACAACTAACAGTGCGTATTGACATTGAAGTTAAACTCCACAAAGCAACTGCTAAACTAATATTACTAAAAGGTCTTAATGTTGCCAGCTTCAGTCTTGGTAAGTTAACTAAATATTTCATCAGTCTCAGTATTTTCGGAAGTACAATACTGCTGGAACTCTTCCTAGCATCTTGTTTCTTTCTTGCATATAGGCAACATGACAGGAGAGTAAGCACTTTCTACAAGATTAATGAAATGTGAGAAAAGACGTCCCAGATGCTACTGGACTGCTCTGAAAACATAATTTATTTACTGTCTTTACTCTGCTTTTTATATGGATTATATTAAATATCTCTCTTTGCAGTTGTCTGCTCTTAGCATCTGCTAATGGTTTAGTATAAATATAATGATTTACATTAAAATAGGTGTATTTCTCGAACAACTTTATAAATTAAACGCACGGGGATAACCTCTAGCTTGGCATTGACATCACAGCCTGGAGATGTATTATTTCTATTTCCATGTCTTCATAAAAACCTGAAACCAATGAATTCACATGCTCCCAATTTCCCTCCAGTCTCATTGCTACAGGTATTGGCAGTGATCAAGATATGGTAAGTCACCCCTAGGTGTTAAGGCCAATCTGAGGTCAGAAAACACACCCTGTGCTAGCCAAAGGAACCAGTGGATCAAAGGGCAACACTAAGAACCACGAATCCTATTGAAAGCACTATGAAGGAAGTGACCACAAAGTGAGGATCCAAACGGAATATGTTGGACTCTGGAATTCTTTGAATTCTCTCCAATGAAATCTTTAGAAAACCAAAGCCTTGAAAAGACCAGAGCTTTGATAATTTGCTTTAGTCAAAAGCAACTGGTACAATCTTCACACAGATGGGGTTAATGCAAATTAGATTGACGAGAACACACCTGACCTCCTGGGAAGATTACTGTGGGGAGAAATATCTTGACTCTGCAAGGAATGTCTGAGATTGCAATATCTTGACTCTTCAAAAAGGAATGTCCAAGGTGACAGTGTCAGACTGTAGATTTCTTTTAAAAAAAAATTTGAAGATCTATGGCAGTAAAAATTGTCTCTGGGAAACGTAAATCTTTATTGTAACTTTTGCTTACAATATGGGATGTAAAGGATTTTTTTCTCATCGTTCCAGTCTACATGACCTGTATCTTGGCAATACAGCCATCTTCAGTCTGCAGTGTCACATTCCTCAGCTGGAGAAAGCCAAAAAGCTGATGGTGAATAAAAAAACCACAGGCACTCATTTTGAAAACACAGGGAAGAAGTTTGTTTTTGGAGGCTGCATGACATATCTTCTCACTGTAAAACTATACAGTGATACATGATACAAGGACTTGCAGAAGTTTGCTACAGGACGATTGCTTATAACCCTTCCTGTCTGGTATGCCATCTTTTCCACACTATGCTGGTGGCAGTAAAACACTGAGTGGATGCCCAGACTTAACTGATATTAGCATGAAGCTGAGCACCGAAACCAACTCCACCAGGGCTTCTAACTGCATCTTAGGACCTCTGTCACTGGTGTGAGAAGGCTCTAACAAATGCATTTCTGATAATGCTACTTTTGAGAGAAGAGGAACACAAAGGAAGAGGCAGCGTTGAATGGAAGGAGCCCTACAAATAAACTCTGCAGGTTCCCAGCACACAGGTTATATGATGCTTGAGCTGGCACAGGCACTCTTCTGGGGCAAAGAAAACCTGATTACAGCTAAGCACATTGTGCTGCCCAAAGCCCAGATCTTCTCTTTTTAAGGAAGATGCACAGATGTGAAGACCTTTGGCAGGAAATAGTTTTCTTCCCTGCAGATAGAGCAACAGGTAAATCCCTGTCTTGATAGATCTGCAGAGCTTTTGTCAGCCCTGCACCTCACACCATGCAGTGAAAACTGTAAAGAAACAGAACCTCCACCATGATGGAGAATTTCTGCACCAAGGTTCAGCCACTGTCACAGTAAGTGTGGGTATCACTGGACTGCTTTCCTGGGCTCTTCATCTGCATATCTGCAGGAGAATTCTGCATACAGTACCTGAATTCTGCCTGTGTCCCAAGAGAGTGGTATATCTTCAAGCCAGCAAACTTTGAAAAGCAACTGCTTAGGTCCCCATGGTAATTGTTACATTTAGTAACTGCACTCTGCCCTGGTATTTATACTTGCTAGCTTCAATTGGAAAGTTCCCCATTGTTTTACATTGTTAAACCCTCATTTGGTTTCCAACTTCTCACGAAAAGAGTCATGTGACATCTTTCTTTGTCAGATCAGGGGCTAATTTGAAGGTCTCACATGACAACTCTGACTCTCTGTGCAGGCCGAACTAAATCTTTGACCAGAAGGCAGTGGCATTTAGTCTTCTTCAAAATGAGAATGTGATGTATAGTTATTTGAATGCACAGAGATATGAAATTCAACTGGTGTTTGACATCTTCTAACTGATAAATTATTCAGAGCATTATTTCCCAGGAGTCCTGTCCACCACACACAAACTATTTTGATGTATATGCTTCTAGCATGTGCTCTCAGAATTGCACTGTTCTGTGTAAAATACCTCTATAAACATGATCAGAATCTCTGACTATGGCAATTTCCACTTCTAGATCACCACACCAACAATTAAGCCAAAAGCCCTCTAGACCTCTTTCTCTTGCTCAGGGTCCACAAATGTGTTTCCCTTGACAGCAAAGTTTAAGGAATTTCTCTCTGAGGAGACTCAGCAATCCAAAAGAGATGGCATTTGCCCAGATAAACTAAGGTCTGAAACCCTGCTCTGAATTACAGTAAATTTGCACTTTGGCCTCCCACCTCATCTCAACTTGGTTGAACCTCTTCTGAGTACTGGTTAAGTAGTCGACTCCATTTCCATTTATATATGTGGTACTTACATTTTCATAATCCTTTCCAACTTCATTCCCCTCTCTACAGAAAATATGCCCTTAACTACATTTCCATCAGCAAACAAGTTTTTACACTGTTTAGCATGTTATTAATCTTGTCCTGTGGAACTTCACTTCTTACTTGAGGTTCCCACATGTGCAGTAAAAATTAACTGCAAAATATGTTATTTATTTATATGAACCACACGCATTTACAGACATAAATAGACACAGAGACATACATTTTTGCAATCAAATTTTCATGGTTGCATCTTAAATAAAACATGCATAAAAATGTCCCCAAATTAAGCTCTTGAATTGGTGACAGTTAAATTATTTTCACAATGGGGCAAAGTGTAACTCACCAAGAGTGAAAAGGTTGCCTCAGGATTTAGGACTTTTTTGTTTTGTTGTAAAAAGGGTGTATAGCCATGATAGCATGGCTCTGAAATTTGTATATATTTTATATATGTGCATAATACATATATGACATGCTTTATCTGTCATACAATTTTTTCTGAGGAAGCTTCATGGCAACCACAATTTTAACTCTGTGTAAAAAGTGCTGTTATCACTTTCTACGCTGATTTTGCAGAAAGGTATTTCAGGGACACTAATCCGTATTTATGTGCCTGACTTTCTCCAGCCAGTGTCCTGTTTCAAGTTCAATATATGACCAGCCTAACCAAAGAAATACTGTGGGATTTACACCTGATAGTAGATTAGTGCTTTGGCTGATTTTCAAACAAAGGTACAATGAATAAGAAGACCAAATAGAGCTTTTCTTTACAGTTCTGGGAAGGGGGGTGGGAAGCCATGGGGGGAGAGGGGGAGGAAAGACCACAGACTCTGTGTTTGGGATTCCTTTTTCACCAGCAAGTATAGCAACAGGGGAAAAGAGTTTAAATGCCCTTCAGCAGAAACTGGCAGGTATGGGAGACAGAGGATCCTTTTGCTCGCATCTTGTACTGTAAGCGGTCTGTTATCTCTTTCCCATAGCTGTCAAAGTCAACTTTGATCATTAATATATTACCTTGGCAGAGAAATAATCTAACCTCGATCCTTAAAACTTTGTGCTTACACTGTGAACATTTTCCTAATGCTGTCTCAATATACTTACCCAGCTTCACTGTGTTTAATAAAGTACATTAATTAAATCAGCTCTTCTTTTGACAGAAATGTTAAGAATCAATCAAGAGCCATTCAATTTTCCTTATATTAACATATCATTTCCTCATATAATTTCTTGAAGCAGAATTTCTAAAGAGTTTTCATCCACTTTGAAATCATTATTAAAATACTTCACTTACAGGAGCATTCTGCTCTTGTTTTGTGGATGGATCTTCAAGGATATTCTGGAAGGGTAAATGTTTATACTGATAGCATAGATGTCAAAACACAGCCAGAAATGACCATGGATTAATCCATATTATAGGAAGCATAATCTGGTATAATTAAGACTGTCTAATGCTTTCCATTTAAACCTCGTGGTTTACATATCTTGGTCAGACTTCAGGTTTTTGGGTTAAAACTGTCTGTGCCGACTGTCTGCCATTGTTCAGTGTCTGCAAAACCAGATCAGTCACCTCTCAAAACAAAATTAGGAAACTGTTCCTCCAGTTTAGATGGTTTTAGGTGTGTTTTGAAACAAAAATAGACTCATGCTTCGGAAAGGATTCAGCTATCCTTCAGAGAGTCACAGAAGCATAACTCTAGCACTCCAGCAATTTTTATCTCTATTAAACAGGTAAAAAGATGAAAATCTCTTCCTCAAAATTTGGTCTCTTAGTTGGACTCGAGCCCAGTGATGTGCAATTGAAATCCTTCATGTAAAAAATTAGGAAAAAAATGCCTGGCTGGCTGGCAGTAGACTATACTGAGGAAGTCTTCATCAGTTCCCTGGTGAGTGGCACTTTCCATCTCAACATAGGGTTTTACATCAACAAATTGTATCCTTAAGAGTCACCAGTAATAGTGAAAATTTCTTCTATTTTCTCCAGAAAATATATACCATGAACTGATGAAATTTTCAGGGATCACTCTTCAGAAATCTCTTGTCTTATCTCAAGGTGCAGGTAAAAGTAAATCCAAAAAATGTTGAAATATCTGTCAATTAATATAGCAGAAAATTCTGTTATAAATAAACAAATATAAAAAAATGAAGGAAGGAACCCAGCAATTCAAAATATTCCATATGCCAGTTGTTAAATCCATCAAAAGCTTGACAAAGTAACTACTACTACATTGAATCAATACCAGGAGATTCAAGACATGCAATGAAAGCACAATGATCTTAGTAAAACTTAGTAAAACAAGGGATGCAATAATTTTTTAATGCAGCATTAACACAGGAATATACTCACATCTGACTTTCTTCTATGAAAGGATGACAATGAGCTAGAAAGCATGCAAAAATTAAGAGAGGTTAACATGGTGCACTCCATAAAATGTAGCTGCAGAAATATCTTGAAAAAGAGATATAAGAAAAAGCTATTAAAATTAAGTGCCAAGGAAATACAATGGTGAACTGGTCAATTAAGAATTTTTTTGCGTTAGAAGATCTTGGCAAAATGGATTTTAAAACTGGAAAATCCCGAGGTGCTGTCAGACAACCAGACCGTTTCTTATCTATCATCAAAAAAAGGGTCTTCCAAACAAAATTCTTGGAGTTTTTCTGAGCACCAGTTCTCCAATGAAAAAGTAATTCTCACAGTGAACTCCAGTTTATTAAACAAAACTTTCTGGTCTCTTTTATCTTATGTTGTAGAAGAACTTTATGAAACTTGGGTTTGTTGCTAACTGACATTTTCTTTACAGATACTGCCAATGAAAGTAACAGACAAAACACTGAGTTTCAAGAAGCTACAGTATCAAATGGCTCTACAATCCCATTTACTATGAAGTTATCTAATTATGTTCAGCTAGGCTTACTATTTCTGTCTTAGGAAGCTTAGATTTGTGCTCATTAATTTTACCATAAATGTTCATTTAAAATACCCCTAAAAACAAGGGTGGGGATGAGGCGTGTTTGCGTGCTCAGGAAGCTAGAGGCTTAAACTTGGACTCATCCCAAAAAATGGTAGGTTGACAGAAGAAATTCAGCTTAGGTATCAATGGGTTAATGCAGTCACCAGTAAGGAAGTCACTAAAGCTCCATCAGATGTGCTCAAAGAGATGGGAGATGTTACGTGAGGAAACTTGATGCATAGGTTGAGTCTTGCACCAAATGACCCAGAAGCTCCCTCCAACTATAAGCTCTATGAACTGTGAAAATTGTAATAAGTGGTGGCACTTGTGGAATTCCTTCCTGCCATGAAGGATAAATTTTTATATAAAGGCTGTCACACGCGATACATCATCTACAAATTTTTTTAGTTCCTACTGCAGCTGCCATTTGGGAAAAAAACCCCAGCAAATCAACAAAGAACACTTCCCTAAAATACACAAAAAACTTAGAGCTACTTGGCATAATAGAAATTCATCCCAAGGTTCTCTACAAGTACCAGCGTTTTTGTCATGTTTGCTGTTGGTTATGTGAACATCCATAGGACACCAAAACTTGTGGAAAAAAAAGCCATTCTACAATTAAGTGAAAAAGTAAATATTTCTGGCAAGATTTGCTTCTTTCTGCTCACTAAAAGGCAGTAAAAAGAGGACTGGGTTAACGGTAAGACTTTGGTCCATTTCACATAACTGGCAAAAGTGAAGGAGATGGTGTAATCCAGATGACAAATCCTTGAATTCAGCAACATTTTAAAAATGCCAACACATTTATCGTATACTTTTTAACAGAGTCTTCAAGAAAGGAACAAAATTCAGAGGTTGCATCCAATAGTGTTTCAGCTCACTTAATCCCAGTTTCCCCTCCTACCCCACCATCAAACCCATCCCATTCTATTTTGCAGGAAGACTACAACACAGGCAAATATTGAATCAGTCTTTACTATTGTCTCAATTAAATATTATCTTAATTAAAGAGAGAACAAGGAATTGTATGCTTGCTACATACGTAAGATTTCTTAGGAGTTGTACTGAAATGAAAATTCCTCCTGACCTTTACATTGTTTCTGCAACTCCTGGTCACATATGCTCACATCATAGTGACAGAGCATTCATTACAGTCATTTTTTCTGTTATGTAATATTCCAAATTCATTAAGAATAAGATACTGCATAGCTGATGTCTGACAAAGGTCAGACTTGTTGTACTAGAGAGAAGCAACAAAGTTTTTAATGATTTATCAGCATTCAATAAAATACAATTTATCTATTGCTCTAAAAATCTATCGATTTTTATCTATCATAAAATTACATTGATAATGTAGAAAATTTTCTTTAAAATATGCTTTGTCTTCACAAGCTCCTTCAGCAGCAGAAGAATTATATGACTGCGAACAATTTAATTAATCACCATGCACATATAGCTGAAATTGTATATAATACATAATAATTGTACATATTATGTATTATATAATATGTAACATGATATGCATGTATAATTTTGCTAAAAATAGCAATTAAGTTTCCAGTACTTAGAGGAAAGGAAGATGTTCTAAAAATTATGGTCAGAATCATTCTAATTACTATCCATAGTTGGGGGTTTTTTTTGTACAGCATATGCTATGGATGATTGACAAGAAAACATGAGTTACTGACATATGTTCTTTACTTTCATGGGAAGTTGCTTTTTTATAACATTTATACTTTCCTGTATCTAAAAAAATTCATTTCAAATTGAGAAATATTTAGAAATTAGTAACATACTCTATTTTTAAACTGACAGGTTTTAGGCTATTTTTCTGCTCTCATCAAAGTAGTACAAGAGAGGCACATAGTCTCTTCTTCAGTTATTAAAGGGAACAGCACATCTCAACCTTTTCTGATGACTGAAACAGAAAGACTTAAGACAAAATAATGTAATTAAAACTCATGTTTAGCTTTAATGTTGTACAGTCATTAGTGGGCACCATACTGTCACTGCTGTCATAAATTTAGTCTCTGAAGAGTATTATTTATGAAAAAAAAAAAAGCTAAGTATTGCAATAAGAATCAAATTTGACTCTTTTTTTTTATTATTGTTAAGCATTTTTAATACTGTTTGTTGTAGCTGTAAGAACTATAAAATAAAATATATAAGAAAAATTATTTGATTTTGATTGATAGCACTAGTTCAAAATAGTATTAATGGAAAATCCACAAAAGTATCAGAATATTTTTAGCTTTGAATAAGTGCTTATAAAATGCTCCAGAAAAACACACCAGCCAGTAAAACCACAACAATGCAAGGGTATAATCGGGAATTTCACTATTTATGTCAGAAATGTAGCTGGCAAGCTATTACCAATTGTCCTTATTTCTCTTAATTTCATTCATTCATGCTTTGTCACTCTTATTTCTCATTAATTTAATTGAGATTTTGTCCTTTACACTCTCTACTCAGAATAAACAATTTCTTCTTTTTCTCTGGCTTTCTGTACCTTTCTTCTTTTCTCTGGTTCTCTCATTCTTTGCATTCCTCTTGTTTCACATCTCTGCCGTTCCCCTGCCCTCTAACACTTTTTACTACTTTGTTATGCACACACAAATACCCACACAGACATTTCAGTATTGTTGTCATAAGCTGTCAAGATATCTTTTATTATATTCAGAGTGAAAGCACTCATTGTAAGTAATTTTAAATGGAATTTCTTCTTGAAAGTACATAATCCAAACATGCTTTGACTATAATTGTGAGCCAGTGGGCAAGAAATCTTCATTGTTTATTCTACAGTGGCATCATGTAGTATATATCTCTCCATTAACTAATGTATTTAGTAGGAAATACCAAGCCTCTTTTTGATCTCTGATTATGTAATTCACTAATCTGTATATGAACTGTGCTTTAATTTACATGGGATATCTATTTCATCCTCTGTATAATATGACCCAATCTCCCTCTCATATTTTCTAGTGGTACATAACAAAAAGCCTTCATGATAGCAAAATTATACCCTAGGTTTACAGCTTCTGTCATATCACTTTGCAACTAGTCATGTTCAAAAAAGGGGTTTTTTCCCTATAAACCATCTTGGACTCCATGGGCAAAAACACCAGCTGATATTATCCACTGTTCATCTGTTGGTGGTCAATACATCTGTATAGTTATTGTCATACTATGAGGTGGAAGACACCATAAAAAAAAAAGCATGCCAGGTGGACAATTATAGAGAAGAAAAGAGGAATATAGCAATAAAAAATATCATCAGATTAAACTGCCTTTTCTAACCGTATAAAATGAATATTGCACTGTCAGTCATCCACAGCATTCAGTTGTCTTTCCAGGACTGCTTATCTGCAGGAAAGCAAGATTAAAATCTTAACATGTGGTAGAATCCATACAAAATGCATTATTTATTTGAAGCAAAGTATGCCAGTATTTCACATGGTTAAATTAAAACTTGTCATTTGAAAATGAATGCAGTACTGAAGTAGAAAATTCAGCACAGAATGATGGACTAGGCTTATTGCAAGATCTCGTGACATTAAGAATTTTTTCCACTGAGCTAAACAGTCCTCTTTTTAATGGCACACGGACCTTTTAAATTTGTCTGAACTATATTCATGAAATTGATGTTTTAAATAAACTAAAAAAAAGAGAAAATTCAACTTCCTTGTGCTTCTTGGAGTATTTTTCAGGCTTCAAAGAAAGTCTGCTATTTATCTGTAGCTATTCATTGTGAACTGACGACCTGGGCAATCTGCAGTCTGTCAGTGTAATCCACCTTCCTCTTCCTCAAGTTTCTCACTGAGGAATAATCTTCTCTTCTGGCTATTCGGTTGGTCAGATGAGCTACTACAGTTACACACAAGCTACTATCAGGTTTTTTCTTTTTCCTTACATGTGTCATGTCCTGTGAGTAACGTTCTTTAACAGAAAAGAATGTGTTATAAAATCCAGTGCAGCTCACATGGGTCATACATGGGGATGGTATGGCCACTCCAGCCATATCCAGTTTAGAGAAAAAGAAATAAAATACTGTCTTCTTTACCTTTTAAACAAAGCAGCAAATAATACATGTACAAATAGTACAAAAAGTATGAAATACATTGCAGAGTTACCATTACTACCATTATTTCAGATAAACTTGAGCCACAGGGCAAGAACACCAGTGTATCGTCTGCTTAGCTTCTATTTTCACTTAGATTAAAAGTTAAAAAGATCAGCAATTCCTAGCTGTACAAATGTAAATCGGCAAGTTTTTTAACTACAAGTTGTAGATATGTCTAAATTATGAAACTTGTACAAACAAGAATTTCTGGCTGTAAATCCATGTTATCAGTAATTCTTACAACTTAGTTAAGAAATTCAGTTTGTACTTATGGGCTCACTGAGTGCAATCCAGCTGGGTTGGATTCATTAGTGCTATAATTCAATAAGATTTATTCCTTCTTGACTCATATTGAAGCCATAATAAACTTTCAGAGAGATATTTGAACCCTGTATACTTTTGCCCCAAAGACTTTGTGAATTTGAATCATTACATAATTATAAATATCTTTAAATAAATGTAGTTATCTCTGACTCGATTCAATTCCTTGTCAGAACCTTGGCTGAATGTCAATTGTAACATAAACATATAAAGTTAACTTTTATTTCTCACTGATATTGCTAAAATATAATCAAGATAATTTTTGGAAATCTGGTAGAGGTATTTGCTCTCAGGCAGAATATTTTTTTGCAGGCTTCAGCCTGAAGCAGATTTTTCATGGCAGATTTCTGAAAACAGAAATTTCTAAGAGAACTGCTGACACAACCTGCACTCCTGCATAGTAGTGTGAACTTGCCACTGTAATAATTAAGCAATTAGGCATGACAGAGAGTGTGAGTTTCCTGAGATAATCACACCCCTAGGGTATTAGAAGTCATGATCCAGAGATAAGTGGTTTTAATCCCCCAAGGGTGTGATTATCTTATGATAACCACACCCCCTGGAGGAGATTTATAAGTCACATAAAAATCTTCAGTGAAAAGTAAAAAGTGCTTGTATTGCAAGAGTAGGAAAAAGTCTGGATATAGAGAGTGCTATGCGACTTCTTCAAATTAAGGAAGAATTGCAATACACAACACCAGTTCATACAATTACCCATCAGTCCAATCCATTTTACTGGTGAGTATATCTATGAATTTAGGATGGGGCAACCATGGATTTATGTACAGATTGGGGAATAGGAAGTTGAAAAACCATGCCATGGAAAGGGCCCTGGGGGTCCTGGTCAATAGTGAGTTGAATATGAGCCAGCAGTGCCCTGGCAGCCAGGAGAGCCAGGAGTGTCCTGGGGTGCATCAGGCCCAGCATCGCCAGCCGGGCAAGGGAGGGGATTGTCCTGCTCTGATCTGCACTGGGGCGGCCTCACCTCGAGTGCTGGGGGCTGTTTTGGGTGCCACAATGTAAGGAAGACATGAAACTATTACAGAGTGTGCAAAAGAAGGTCATGAAGACAGTGAAGGGCCTTGTGGGAAAGCCATATGAAGAGGACACTTGGTTTGTTCAGCCTGGAGAAGAGTAGGCTGAAGGGAGACATCAGTAAAGTCTGGAACTTCCTTGTGAGGGGAAGAGGAGGGGCAGTCGCTGATCTCTTCCCTGTGGCGACCAGTCACAGAACCCAAGGGCGTGGCCTGAAGTTGTGTCGAGAGAGGTTTAGGTTAGACATCAGAAAAAAATTCTGCTTGTGTTAGGGCACTGGAACAGGCTGCCCAGGGAAGTGGTTACAGCACAAAGCCTAACAGGGCTCAAAAAGCATTTGGATGATGCTCTCAGGCACATGGTGTGGCTCATGGGAATGGTGTTTTGCACAGCCAGGAGTTCGACTCGATGATCCATGTGGGTCCCTTTCAAGTTAGCATATTCTCTAAGTTGTTGTAGTCTTTCTTCAGCCTCTAATGTAGCAAATACTGCTCCGAAACTTCTGAGATGAGCTCAAAACTAGAAGTGTAATCTCTATTTTAGACTGCTTTACTTCCAGGTTATGACAAGGATGGCCTTCCAAAATATTATTTGTAATTCAATCATGGAATGCATGCACTGCACAAGGTAGCAAATAATATATTATCTCATACTTACTTCTGAAAGTCATATTGGATGCTCAGGAGCAATGCTGGGCTGCAAAGGGAATAAATTCCTTTGCATGAGTTGATTTCAAGCAAAAGTGAAAAGTATAGTTAAGTGAAATCCTACAGTTTTCAGATCTTAAAACAGCTTCATCTGTTATTCACCTTACCTTCTCCCTTTGGCAATATGGTTTGAAAACAAAGGTTGCCTCCCCTTTCTGTTGTGAAAAGACCACCACTTACTTGTGAGAGACCCCTGATGCTGACACTGCTCCTGCTTACTTCCCTGAAATGGCATTCAACATGTGTGAACACTGATGTTTGTTTAATCAAAACAAGATGTTTTGGAAATGACTTCAGCAAACAGTTCCAAACGTGCCTGTGCTTACACTGACTGATGTATGTAAGTTCTTTTGCTTACAGGAGCCTTACACACACAGAGATCTTGATGGCACCTGCAGTGCATTATGCACTGATGTTTCTTCTGTTTTACATTATACTTCTACACAATAAAATGTTGCGTACAGTTATTCCACCATTACATCAAGATAATGAAAACATCATATGCTCACAATCAGGTAGCAGGTACTTTTTCTTCGTAACATTTAGTATTAAGGTGTTGAAATTAAAAGACGGAAAAATAATTCACTGAAAAGTTTTAGATATTGGTCAGGTTCAACTTCATTTCATTGTTCCATCACTGTAATTTGATACAAATAAAAGGCTCCCGCAAAGAAGATTTTTACACTTGTAGCTATTCTCAAAGTTTGCCATCATGTATTTATTGGAGAGGTCAATACTAGTAGAAGCCTAGGCTGCAGTGATTGTGGCTTAGTGAAATTCACTATCTTGAAGGCTATAGGCCAATCAAAAATCAAAGTCAAGACCTTAAACCTTGGGAAAGTAGTCTTGCAGTTGCTTAAGGAACCAGTGGATGGGGCAGATGTTCTGCAAAACTGCCTTCAGAAATAAAGGAGCAGAAGAAATCTGTCAGATATTTGATGATATTTTTCTCAGACCGCAAGACCTATGCCAGAAATCAGGCAAGGACAATTGGAGACCAGCATAGATGAATAAAGATCTTTCAGTTGAGCTGAAACACGAGGCAAGAAAGGATAGGCACACCTTTGGAAGATTATGGGGATATGGGTTGGGAGTGTAGGCATGCGGCTGGGAAAGCTAAGGGACAAATCTAGCCATAGCTAAATTTGGCAGGGGATGTGAAAAGTAGTAAGGGCTTCATACAGGTACCTTAGTCAGAAAAGGAAGACAAAAGAAATTGTATCCCCATAAGACAAGGGATCTGATGATAGCTGAAATAGGGAAGGCTGAAATACTCAACAACATTTTTTTTTTCACTTTTCACTGGAAATTGCTCTTCTTGTATCTCTTGAGACCCTCAATCTCAGGGCAGAGACTGGAGTAAAGAAGTCCAGTCCCTCTCATCATAGGAGAAAATCAGGTTCAATTGACCTGATGTCCACTGATACACATCTCATTGTCCTGAGGGAATTGGCTGATGTCCTTAACCCACTCTCCATTGTATTTGAAAAGTCATGGTAGTTGGTGAAGTCTTCAGTGACTGGAAAAAGGGAAACATCCTGATCATTTTAAAAAAGGACAGACAAGAGGATCCTGGAAACTAGTGATGTCCCTCAGGAATTCGTACTGGGGCCAGTACTGCTCAATAGTCTATTCTTTGAAAAAATAGTGGATTGAGTGCAGTCTCAGTAAACTTGTGGATGACAGCAAACTGAGTGGTGCAGCTGGTTCATTTCTGGGAGCAGATGTTAACCAGAGAAGCCTTGAAAGGTTTGAGGAGTGGGCCCATGTGAACCTTAAGAAGTTAAACAGAGCCAAGTATGAGGTCTGGCATCTGGGTCAGGATGATCCCCGTTATAAGCACAGGCTGTGGGATGAATGGATTTTGAACAGCCCTGCAGAGAAGAGTCTGGGTATATTGGTGGATGAAAATTAAACAGAAGCTGACAATGTAAGCATTCAAGACCAGGAAGTCAATTTAATCCTGGGCTGCATTGAAAGCAGTGTGACCAGAAGGTTGAGGTGAGTGATTCTGCCTCTCTAATCACTTGTTGTAAGACTCCACCTGGAGTACTGTGTCCAGTTCTGGAGTTCTCAGAAAGACATGGACCTGCTAGGGTGGGTCCAGTGAAAGACAACAAAAATGATCAGAGGGCTGGAATAGCTATCCCATGAAGAAAGGTTGAGACAGAAGGAATTTTTCAGCCTGGGGAAGGCTCCAGGAAGATGTCATTGCAGTCTTTCAATAGTTGGAGGCAGTCTGGAAAAGATGGGAGGGAGTGTAATAATAGGACAAGGAGTAGCAGTTCTAAAATAAAAGAGGGTAGATATTGTTTTAAGGAAGATATTCTGCATTATAAGGATGGTGAGACACTGGAATAGGTTGCCCAGAGAAGTTGTGGATGCCCCATTCCTGGAAGTTTTCAAGGACAGAGTGGACAGGGCTTTGAGTAACCTGATTTAGTGGAAGGTGTCCCTGCCCATGGCAGGTGGGCTGGAACTCTGATCTTTAACATCTCTTCCAACACATACTATTCCGTGGCTATGTGGTTATTTGAACTATACAATGGCAAAGACCTTACAAAGACCATGTCAAACTTTCAGATTATGTTTGTACTTTCCTAGTTACTATTTTTAACTTATTAATACAATATCTTAAGACTACACAATGATTGCTCAATGTTTTGCTTTCTGTATAAAGTGACTAAGTGTGAAGTACAATGTTACAGAAATCCCGAGAAGGGAAGTAAGAATTGTTATTCTTACGCGTTGCGTTTTAACCCCAGACAGCAACCAAGTACCACAAAGACTCTTTTCCCCTGGTAGGATGAGAGAGAGAATCAGAAGCATAAAACTGAGAAGAGTAGTAGGATGAGATAAAGACAGTTTAATGCATAAAGCAAAATCCACATGTGCAAGCAAAGCAAAACAAGGAATTAATTATCCCACAGGCAGGCAGGTGTTCAGGAAAGCAGGGCTCCATCATGCATAATGGTGACTTCGGAAGGCAACGTCTTCATTCCGAACATCCCCACTTTTTTCTTCTTCACACAGTTTTTCAGTCATGAGCCTGACATCATATGGTCATATGCAATATCCCTTGGGTCATTTGGGGTCACCTGTCACAGCTGTGTCTGCTCCCAAAATCCTTGTACCGCCCCAGCGTCATCACTGTTGTAGGGGTAAGAAACAGAACATCCCTGAATTATCAACACAGTTTTCATCACAAATCCAAAACACAGCCCCATCCTAGCTACTGTGAAGAAAATTAACTCTATCCCAGCTCAGACTAGCACATCATTTTGCAATATGGAGAAAGAAAGGGCAGAGCAAACCAGCCAGTTTTCCCACGTCATTACAGAGTTCATTATGGGATCCAAAAGCATGGGTAGTTACAAGAAGAACTGAAAACTCTGTAATAGATTTCCATGGTTCTTGTGGTTTGGTTTTCTATGGCACTGAAAATGCAGGGGTTTTTAATCAGATCACCAAGGAAATTAAAAATTATTTGTGGAGTTTAAGCAAAGATATAGCAATGTCTGCTAGACTACCTCTTACTTACTGCTCCATACAAATAAAATTAGTATATCTAGACATTAATAATGATTGGGGGACTTACTTTGCATTTTTTCATGTAGCTTTG
Organism: Melanocharis versteri; assembly: GCA_013397845.1. Classification (NCBI taxonomy): domain Eukaryota; kingdom Metazoa; phylum Chordata; class Aves; order Passeriformes; family Melanocharitidae; genus Melanocharis; species Melanocharis versteri. The sequence continues at coordinate 370,346 of VZTG01005545.1, read as the reverse complement.
GTAGCTCATGTACATTCTAACAACCTCAGTATTTGGAAATTGAAATGGAGGAGAGCTACCTCTTCAAAACACATGTGAGAATTTCCGATTACCATACAGCTCCATTTTGTACTCCTTTGTGCAGTAGGAGAGCACAGAAAAAAAGAGAAACTAAGATTCCCTTTTCATTTTAGACAGCAAATGAAATATTCACTTAAAATTGATGAGCTCTTAGGCAGAGATTCGTACTCATTAAATAAAATTATTCTTTGTTAATGGATTGATAACAAGATTTTACTGGTATTTATAGACAGGATAAATTTTCTTAGCTGTAGGATATTTTTTAACTCCCTTATTACACCACGTTTTGCACTGCAATTTCCTTTGTATCACGTTGCAAAACTTGTACAGAACAACTCACCAATGTCACTGCAAAAAAGAGAAAAGGCAACAAGCTGAGTGACGATAAAATGAAACTCCTAATTAAATTTTGTTATAGGTATAGCTTTAGACCTGTAGAAGCAATGCAAGCTGATCAGCTTGGCAGTCAGTCAGCATTTTCGTAGAAAAACAGACATGTATGTGTAGAAAGGTAGGAATATTTTTCATAGCAGTAGTTAAACAGAACAGCCTTGTAGAGTTCTGAAGTGATCAAAATAGTGGTAAAGGGAATATTTTAGGAAATAATATTAAAAATTTTCATAATTTTTCATCCACACTCTTGGGAAAACTGAAAAATCATCCACTAATTTTACTTACAGACAGAGATCATGCTCATTTAGTTCTCTCATTTCTCATTATACATGTCACCATAAGGTCTTTCCTGTTCCCAGTGGAAATGGCATATATTTAAATAAACTTCAAGTTTTTGCTTGTGTTGTTTTCTGGTTTGTTTTTGGTTTGTTGGTTTTTCAGTTTTTCTTAGAGGTAGTCAGCCAGATTTCACATCCAGGATTTATCTAAATCTTTTCTACTTTCTGAACTAAAACTGTTGGGTTGTATACTTTCCATCCATCCACTCAACTGTAAATTCCATGTAGACTCCATATTTTCTATCCCTCCTAATGCACATCTGTATCTTGTGCTTTCCTCTTAGCAATGTAGTTCTGATTGCAGATTTTAATAAAGTGAAGATAGGAAAATTAAATTGCTTGTTGTTTTTTATCTTTTGAATGATTTTTTTTTCTATCTAAACTGAAAAGATGTATTTTTTTAAATTTGGAAGTTGTAGTGGGAAACAGATTTTGGCTAAAATGCAAGAGAAAGATATGGAAGTAACATGACAAACCATAGAGAAAACCAAATATTTTGATCAACGGTATATTTTATTTAAGCTTTGGAAGCCAAAGCAGAAGGAAACCATTAGCTGAAGGACAAATTTTAGAATTTCAGAGACAGATATATCTTAGAAGTATTTTTGTTTAAACTTCAGTATAATTTGCCAGTTATCTGAAACCAGAAGGAATTAACAACAAAGTAAGACATGCCTACAAATCTTTAGCATATTATTGAAATAGAACTAACTCTCATCATGCTCAAGAAATTGAACAAAGTGTCATTAATTTGGAATTTTTTCAGAATGACCACTCTACACTTAATGAACGCAATGTTTATTTAGTCCAAAACTCTTATCAAAGAAGATTCAAAATATGATCAAAGTAATCTTGCTCTGAGTTCACTTTCCTTCTCTTTCCCACTTCCTATACTGTACTTCATTAATGATAGACTTATTAAATAAAGTCCAGCTCAACTTCATATACCTCTCAGTCAAAAGAAATAAAAATGTTCGAATCAGGATGATTTTTAGCGTCCCTTCTGAAAGGTGGATGAAGCCTTTAAAGAAAAAGGGATAATGATTTTTTTTAATCGTTTAAACACTTTCAATCTTTTCATTATATCATATATTCGCAGGAAGTCCCCCCTGAATATGAAGAACTTCTTTATTGTGTGGGTGACCATGCACTGGAACAGATTTCCCAGAGAGGTTATAGGTTTTCCCTCACTGGAGATATCCAAAATCCGTAAGAACACAATCCCATGCCACGTGCTCTAGGGTGACCCTGGATGAGCAGAGAGGTTGGACCAGATGACCCACTGTGGTCTCTTCCAACCTGACCTATTCTGTGATTCTGCAATGCTGTGATTATTCATCATAATGGGTTTAATAGTTTCAGTACACAGGTACTTCTAAAGCTAAGAAGGACACTACTGAAGTAAATAAACTAATTCTTAAATCAGCAGATAAGCAATTCAGCATTCATAATGCCTTTGTGAAAAGGCTACCACAAACATAATTTCTTAACTGTCCATTCAATATATGCCTCTGATTTTAAATGGGCTTAGAACTGACATACAGAACTGTCAAAACATAAATTGACCAGTTTGATGGCACTTTGCTAAAAGCAGAATCATTCTGCAAATTAAAAATCACAAATCATCTATGAGAACATTGACAACAGTGATGGCCTCCTACAACCTCATGTAGTGATGACTTTCAATTTATACCTGAAGACTAGTAATGCTCGGGGGAAAAAAAAAGCAAGCAACAAAAAAAACACCGTCAAAAATCCCAAGCCAACTATAAAAATTTCTAACTTTGTATTAGATATCTTCTAGACATCTAAAGACATGATTGACATTTCAACTTTGCACAAATTTCTGGAGATGCTGCCAGTATTATGCTTTTCAATGCTGGCACAGCAACAAAAGTCTGATTTCATACCATATGGAGTCAGAGTAACTTTAGCACAACTCCAGTATTCCTAGATTCTCCAGTGATTGGCAAGATTTCTGTGGTGGCTTTGGAAATTACATTCACTGATAGAAATATTGAGAGTGAGTTTGATTTGATTTGTACAGCCTCTTTCTGACCTGCCATGGCTAAATGGAGATGCCAGACCTTAGGCTGACACATCTAACCTCTAAAACTCAGCATAACAGAAGAATTCCCAATTTAACACTGAGCGAGGTACTAAGCTGCAAGTTGTACCTGGCTTTTGGGGGAATATAGCTCAGGGCTCCTGCAGTCTGTTTGCTTCCTGTACTGATACATGGATATATGGATATACTGGATATACGCAATGCTGCATTACACTACACGAACACTGCACTGTTGCTTTCCTTTCAGTGTGAAGGGATTTGTCTCCTCCAGAAGATTTATTCCAGTGCTTACATTCACTTTCATTAATACTTGTGAAGGTATGTCCACAGTGAACAACTGTGACACTAGAGCCAGTGCAGAATTTATAAGAAAAACACACTTGGATGGTTAATCCATCTCAGAAGCAAAGCATCCCTCAGGTAAATGTTGGTCTATTCTATGGCTCTGTCTGCATAGCACTAGAAACTGATTATATGTTGCAGATACAGACACAAATATCATAAAAATCCTGGACATCAGTTTAACCTGCCTGGTTTTCTTCACTGAGAATTTGCCCTTCCCAGAATATCCAATAGACTTCTATATAAATGCAAAAAATCTTCACCTTTGTGTGCTCCTGATATATCATATATTAATGTCAAGAAGAAAATACTCACCCAGCTGAAATCTCCCAAAATTCCATAATTCTGGAAATCCATGTCATATCCATCTGAACAAATATATGTATTTAATATATAGCTGGTTATTTTGAAAGCAGAAATACACAAAAACAGTGTTATTTTCTATATTAAAGTAATATAAACTATTACGTAATTAATTTTATACCTCATTTGATTATTTGCAGGGTATTAATAGACATCGATTTTACCTCTCCTCAACAATCTTTTGGCTCTTCTCTTTTTCTTACTCACTCTTTCCCTTTATTTATCTTTTCCTCTCTTCACATCACATCTTATCCAAAAAATTCTTTGGTTCCATCCATTCCTTTGCATTAAGCTGTGTCTTATCAAGTTGTTTTATTAAATCACTTTACCATGTACAGAAAAGTCAATGACTTTCCAGACCGGATTCCCGTAAAACCATATCTACAGCCAAATCTGTCAAAGACCAATATTTGTTTTCAGATCTCTTTCAGTAAACTGAAATGCTGGCTGAACGTGGCATTAAGAAGAATTAAAACAACACAGGTTTTCTATATAATAGCAAGGTGTTTTAAACTCACTTACTGGGAGCCTTCCAATATATTTGCACTAGTTTATATCAAATTACATAATATTGGCTGCAAGACAGGGACATTTACATGTAAACTCAGAACAAGAAGAATCAATAATGACTGGCATAATGTTCCAAGGAAAAAAAATGAAAAAGGTATTTATTATTATAATAATTGATTAATTAATTTTTTAAGTCACTGTTATGGCACATGTGGGTAGTTAAGTCTAGACCTAAATATAAACTATGATCAACTAAACACATTATACTTCTAGGCTTTAAGAATCACTTTCTGATTCAAGGATTACAGAAGAAAAAAGCAGAAATTTAAAAAAAAAGAAAAAGGAATGAGAGTAGAGCACGAGTTATATTTCCATATAGCTCTTCAAAGAAGTATACGTGTCTCTGTTTCTTGTATGTGCTTGCATGTCTGTAGAGATATCAAAAATAAATGTTCCTGCGATGTGAAGAAGTCCAAGTCAAACCTGAAAAACTCTTTCCAGGGTGTTTATTTTCCCATTTATCCTGCTCAAAAATTAATTAAACTACAAGATATCCTTTGGTATAAGTCATCCTTTCCTTTGGTATAAGACATAAAGTGGGTGTGGGATGTGGGATTAGTAGTAGGAAAGAATAATTAAGATTAACCAAGCTTTTCTCAATCTCTAATTGTACAGGCGTTGCTAATGAGCTGAAGCTAAACAATAAATTGACCATAGACTCCATTTAAAATATGTTCTTCGTCACTGCTGCTCATAAACTGCTGTCTGCCTTAAATTTCTGCAAAGAGAAGTTGTACCGAAAAAAACACAGCATATATCCCTAAATTCAACAGCAAAGGCTGAAGGAAGGATTGTCCAAGGGGAGCTATCAGGAGGACTAGGGAGATAACATCCAAGTAAGTAGAACAGGGAAGAGGTCAGGGAGATATCATGAATAATGTGTAAAGGTCACTGGGAGAATAAAGAAGTTAAGTTATACGTGGAGATAAATGGGTGGGTAAGAAAAAAATATGGAAGGTTAGGAAAATGAAAGAACTAGAAGAAAAATAAAAGTAGTGAGAAAAAATAAGGAAAAAGTAAAACAGTTTTAATAAAAAGGTGTTACTCAAGATAGCTGACACAGTACTTCCTCCAGGTTCAGAAAAAGGGAAATCATTGAAAAGTTGAAAATTTGAGAGAAGTTGAGCTTCTCTCTTGGTTTGTGGAGTGATGTGTCTCTAGACGTCTCTCTCTTTCTGCCACAGCAAACCTGTCCTCAATCTCTACCTCTTTTGCTCATCATGACACTCATTGCACCTGTATCTATTGACTATCTGTGACACTCTGAAAACTCCTCTGTATTTATACAGCGTGACACAGGTGAAGACAGAGAAAAGTTCCTTAATAACATCAACACCAGTAAATAATTATGTTTGGACAGAACAGAAGGGAAGGTCTCTAAAACAGGACAGGAAGAGGCTGAGGCCTCTTAACCTCTGCACAAAAGAAAGAGCTGTGCAGGAGACTGGGACCAGCTTAGGGCAAAGCTTGCTGAAGGCTGCTTTGAGCAGCCCTCTAAGGAACTAGATGTAGTCTCAGTAACAGGTTGTGCCTGAGTGGACTGACTTGCAAAGCAAATTGAGTCATTGTCCAAATTCCTAGTCCTCAGGACAGTAGATAAGAAAAAATTGTTGGTTATATTCCCAATCCATTGTTAACCTTTACTTCCTAGGGCTCTGAGGATGTTGAGTGTCATCTGAGTAGGCATCACCATAGAAGTAATAACACCAAATCAGAATGAGAGGAATCTCTCTGTAGATGTGGTGGACTAGATGAAAAAAAACCCTTGTGGTAGCAATGACCACGTGGTATTTGAAGTCAAATTTAATCAGAAATAGAATGCCTAAGGGAATTTTACAATTTCAACAGAAATTCTGGCATAGGGAATAGCACACAGATACCTTTCAGGGGTGTGCCTACTGTAATTGATCCAACGTTAGGCAGGGGAATGAACAAACGATACCTTCCCCCAACCCTACAGTGAAGGTACAAACAACGTAGCGTTTATGTACCTATGTTCTGTTCTCCTCTTAGTGCTACTTCAGTCACAGTTCAGTACATTTACTATAGATTTTGTTTTAACCATAGTTGAAAACTGCACTTATATGAGTTTCACAGAACATGTGTAGAATAATTACACTATGGTGCCCCAGGAACAAGTGAGTTTTTTTGGTTTTACAGATGGGTAGCCTTATTAATTCCCTCATTATATAACATCATGTATTTTAACTAGTTTCCTCTCAAAAGAAACTTTTAATCTTGTTAATCTGATTTCATGTGTTTTGTCCTCTTTATACATGCAGCTTTTAAAAATCCTACAGATTGGGTAACAACTTCTGCCAGCAACTTTCCAATTTTCTGCCACTCCCTCTTAGTTGAAAAAGATTTCAGAACTTTTCCCTTAAATAAAAACTTATATTCCCCTTGTGTTTTGGCATTTTTCCTGAATGTAAATACAGTGACAAAATTTCTGACCATGGAATCTCAATATTTAATTTTACTCTTCAGATTCTATAACATCCTCACAAGGGGAAGCAGAGGAGCAGGCACTGATCTCTTCTCTGTGTTGATAGTGTCAGAATCTGAGGGAATGGCCTGAGACTGCATCAGGGGAGGTTTAGGTTGGATATTGGGAAAATGTTCTTCACCCAGAGGGTGGCTTGGCACTGGAACAGACCCCAGAAAGGGGGTCACAGCATCAAGCCTGCCGGAGTTCCAGAAGCATTTGCACAACGCAGTCAGGTTTGTGGTATGACTCTCAAGGCTGTCCTGGGCAGGTCCAGGAGCTGGACTTTACGATCCTTGTGGATCACTTCCAACTCAGGATATTCTGTAATTCAATGATTCTACGATAAGAAAACCCTGATTTTTTCTTTCAAGCTGCTCTGCATTCTTTGTCTATGAGGAACAAAGTGGAAAGGAAATGCAGATATTCAAAATGCAAGAGGGTTGCATCACTGCTCCAGTAGTGTCTGATCTGCTCTGTCTCTGTAGACTCCTCTTTCCTTCTCTTTCTGAGGCCACATAATGGAAGAAGTGGTGAAGTAAACAAAATTAATGAAATATATTCAACAAGATGAAAGGTCTCAAGAAGATGGTATAAATTTCCAGCGCATAGGATGACTTCCCCCTGCCCCCAAAATCCCTCTCATCAGCATTATTTAGAGCATGCACTGAATAATGAACACACTCCAAAAGCACAATGTAAACACAAACATAAAAAGGCTTTGTCTCTAAATAAAATTTTTGTGTTGCCAATACTAGACTGTACAGAAACATGCTGTATAAATATTCAGACATGATAGAAAGGGCTAAGGATGAAATGTAATCTTCCACTCGGGTGTTTGGTTTGGTTTTGTTTTGTTTAAAGTAACTCTGCAGATTGCATTTTAATATGTTTTTTTTTAGGATAGCCAAGAACATAAAGTTGAAATACATGATAAACTAAGTCATTGAGCTTGTTCATTGTTGTAAGTAAAGCCAGATGCTCAGCGATTACTGCTGTGGCTATAGAGGGAAAAGGCAACACAGAAAAATCTAGCTGCATGTTTTGGTTTTAGAGATGATCAAAGAGAGCTTTCCATTCCCCTGATTGAAAGGTTCTTTGAAATCAGCTGGAATGATTGGCCAGCACTAAAAAACTCTCTGGAGTAGCTCATCTTGAACCACATACATCAGATAGAAAGTCAGTAAAATGCAGGTCTACAAAGACTTCATGTTCATGACGGGATATTCCTGCTTGACAAACTTAATTTCCTTTTACAACATGGTAACCCTCCCAGCCGATCAAGGGATGCCAGGTGATATATTCTTTTTCGATTTCAATAAAGATTTTGATACTGTCTCTCATAATATCCCTATGGACAAAAAGTCCAGCACGCAGCTGGATAAACACATGTAACTGGTCATGGGTCGGGCACAGAGGGTTTAGTGAATGGGATGACATCAGGCTGGGATTTGCTGGGCCGCCGTCTTAGGCCTTGTGCTCTTCAACATCTTCATTAATGATTTGGATGCAGAAATCAAAGCTATATGGAGTAAGTTTGCTATCAACACTAAACTGGGAGAAGCTGTTGACTCCCTCGAAGGCAGGGACGCCCAGCAGAGAGACCACAACAAATTAGACAGATGTGCAATCAGCAACCGTATGAAGTCCCACAAGGGAATGTTGGATTCTGCACCTGGGGTGAGGCAACTGTGGATGTGTGGACAGACTGGGGAACGAGGGGCTGGAAAGCTGAGACAGAGAAAGGGGCCTGGGGGTCCTGGTCGATGATGAGTTGAATATGAGCCAGCAGTGCCCTGGCAGCCAGGAGGGCCAAGCGTGTCCTGGAGTGCATCAGGCCCAGCATCGCCAGCCGGGCAAGGGAGGGGATTGTCCTGCTCTGATCTGGGCTGGGGCAGCCTCACCTCAAGTGCTGGGGGCAGTTTTGGGCACCACAATATAAGAGAGACATAAAGCTATTAGTCAGCTTCAGAAGGAGGACCATGAAGATGGTGGAGGGTCTGGAAGGGAAGCCATTTTAGGATCAGCTAAGGTAATTTGGTTTGTTCAGCTCAGAGAAGAGGACACTTATCATGGTCTACAGCTTCCTCATCAGGGGAAGCTCAGGGGCAGGCACTGATCTCTTCTCTCTGGTGGCCAGTGACAGGACCCAAGGGAATGGCCTGAAGTTGTGTCAGGGAATATTTAGGTTAGACGTTAGGAAAAGGTTCTTCACTTACTGAGTAGCTGGGTACTGAAACAAGTTCCCCAGAGAACGGGTCACAGAACCAAGTCTGCCAGAGCTCCAGAAGCATTTGAAAAAGGCTCTCAGACCTTGATTCTTGGAGTTTTCTGTGGACAGACACAATTTGGACTTAATAGTCCTTGGGTGTCCCTTTCAACTCAAACTTTCCTTTCTAGTTGGCAATGTTTGCTTTATGCACCCCAGGACATGCTTGGTCCTCCTGGCTTCCAGGGCCCTGCTGGCTCATGTTCAACATGCCACTGACCAGGACAACCAGGTCCCTTTCCATGGCACTGCTTTCCAGCCTCTCATTCCCCAGTCTGTCTGTACAGCCAGGGTTGCCCTGTCCCAGATGAAGGATCTGGCATGGTCTCTTGTTAAACTTCATACAGCTGGTGATTATCCAGCTCTATAATTTTCAAGGTCTCTCTGCAGGGCCTCTCTGCACTCAAGGGAGTCAAAAGCTCCTCCCAATTTCATATCATCTTCAAACTTGTCAAGCATTCCTTTGAGCCCTGCAGAAACCCACTAGTGACCAGATACCAGTCTGATGTCACTCCATCCAGTATAATCCTTTCTGCCTGATCTGTGAGCCAGTTTCTCACCCATCACATAACATGGTTACCCAGCTGTGACCTGGACATTTTCTCCAGAAGGATCCTGTGTGGGACGGTATGAAGACTTTGATGAAGTCCAAAGAAGACTACAGCAACTGGCCTTCCAAGATCAACTATGTGGGTTACCCTGTTTTCTTGGTTTAAGATAATTTAAGAGATACTCTTAAATGAGTTGCCCCCCCCCGCCATGGTGTTAACCAATCCCTTTCCAACAATCAGGAACAAACACGAGTCAATGTAGGTGAAAAAACAGCAGTCTATTATCAAGTGAAACTGCAGGCAGAAAATACAGCAAATACAAACAGTAATTACAAATTTGCCAAATCTCATTAACTCCTCCTGCGCAAAGAGAAACCCATAATGGCAGGGTAGCCCTGCCCCACGGCTGCCACAGGCGTCCTCGCGTAGGGAGACAAGGGAAAAATGGTATCAGCCTCTTCTCCATCTCTACTGTTTATGTGTCCAGCTGCAGCAGCTCTGTCTGCAGATGCAGCTGGCAACTGTGGCGGCCGGTGCTCGGTCAGGGCTGGAACTCGGTCAGGGGCTGGAGCTTGTGGAGGGACATTGCCTTTCCTGTTGGCAGCAGGGAGCAAGGGCCAGCTGGAGTGTCCCAATCTCCACACCTCCTCGTCGTGGCCAGTGGCTGCAGTGACCACACGGAGTGGGGCTGCTCCGCCTCTCCCAGCGTGGCGCCACGGATGCAGACAGGTGTTGCTAAGTTCCCTCCTGATACAATTTTTTTATTGTGAAATGCAGCTTCTAGAGTTGGTACTCTTGCGAGTAGAGGCAAGAAAAAGCCGAGAAACAAACCAAGCAGTCAGAGAGGCAAAAGCCAGGCTGCAGAAGAGAACGAGCTACCTGGGGGAGCAGACTTTAAAAGCGACCATGCCATCCTCTCCCATTCCCCCCTCCTCCACCCACTCCATTTTGTGGCCACAGGAACTTCAGGAGACAGTAAAAATACTGGGCACAGATAGATGTGGAATACAATAATATTTTGTGTTACCCACGACACCTGTTGTAGAAGGAAATCAGGCTGGACAAGCAGGCCTTTCCCCTCATGCAGTGCTGGCTGTGACCGATGTCTGTGTCCTCTGGGTGTTTTTCTAGACTTCCCAGAATAATCTTTGCCATTGTTTTACCGGGCACTGAAGTGAGACGGACAGTCCTGTAGTTTACGGGTTCCTTGTTCTTGACCTTCTTCAAAACTGGGACAACATTAGACAGCTTCGAATCAGCTGGGACCTCTCCAGAATCCCAAGGTTGCTCAAAAATCATTGAGAGAGGCTTTGTGATGACAGCAGCAGCTAGCTCCTTGAGGATTCATGGGTGGATATCAGGTAGACAGTTCTCCATTTGCTATAGCCTTGAGGTTTATCTGGGTCTATAACCACCATATTAGCTCTCCTTAATACAGTGTGCTAAAAACAAATGTGTTCAGGAAGTAAATATGTAGGTTATCACAAACTTTTAATTCTTGATTTAAAAAGTAATTATTGAATGTAAACAATCTGTAAAACAGTGAATCACTGGATTTTGTTGTTTGGACAAGTCATTTTGGAAGAAAAAACAGTTGAATGGAGGAGATACATTAAACAATATTATGGAAAAATCTCTTTTAGCAGTCATAAGGAGTACACATAAGTGAGCAAAGAGCATACAGTGGAAAGTGTGTTTTTAAAAATACAATCTGAAAAGTACTGGAGAGAGCCGTAAGGTAATGCAGGTGTGCCATCTAGACAGATTTGTTGAGCTATTTTACTATTGTTTAGAGACACTGGAAAACATTGCTCTGAATCTGTTTGGGCTGGTGTTTCCAATTAAACGATACGATTCTTGCCAAGGGAGCAGTTAAGTGTATTGAATGTTGTTATTATGGTGAAACGCTGTGAGCTTGCCCTAGAAGATTTTTGTATGGTATATCTCTGTTCCAAAAAAATGGGTGTGAAATTATGACACAAAATTCTTCATGAAAACTACCCAGAACTTGTGAAGTATAAGTAAACACATTTTAAATATTTTGGGGTTTGAAACAATTTTCTTTCTAAAAATATGGGAACACCAATCTGTGCCCCAGGTGTTTCCCTGAGGATAGATGATTGGATCGTCTAGACAGTTGGATCATCAGACATGGATCCCACCAGACATGTCAACAAGAGCTGATGAAAACATCAGAGATGAAGCGGCTGGGATAGACCTCACAAAAGCCAAGGACTGCCTTTTCCTGCTTTGTGAGCTGCTTTTAAAATAAGCCTCTTGCTCTTTGCCCTGTCTAAGATGCACTGCAATCCCTGGCCCTCACTCTCAGCATCCTGAGAGTCACATTTCACCATGTTGTTAAAACAATTTTCCTATAGAATCAGTAGTCTTGGCAACTTAATGATGTGATCTTAAAGCTTTCTTTCTTTATATAAAATAAGTGCAGTTGTAATTACAGAGCTTGTCTTATTTCAAAGTTGATTCAAGTTCTGATTGAAAACATTCAACTTCAAATAGCTCAGCTGTGATACAGAGGTTGGCAAAGTACTCATGGGGTACTTATCCTCCAAGCAGTATCAAAAATTTAGACTGAAGCAATTGCTGTTAGTGAAACCCAGGCCTTTCCTTTTGTAGAGAAAGAAAATATAGAGACCTCTTCTAATAGTTAATGATACAATCTCTTCCATTATGACGTGACCTGCTTAGTGTAATTTTTCTCATTAAAATATATGTATATTGAAAAGGATTCTTATTTATTCATTTATTGCCAAATTAAAAATACGTAACTTTTAGGCATTTGTTTGTACATTCCACAACTGATTTTTTTATTTGTCTTTTCATACTCTGTGAAGCAGATACATGGGACAAATGTTTGTGAAGAAAGATAATGAAATAACAGTAGTATATTTCAGTATCTGCTAGATGAAACAAAAAATGAGGACATCATCATGGAAGTCTACTATAGGCTTCCTAGCCAGAACAGCGACACCGTCAAATTACTCCTTGAGAAACTAAGGGACACTTGCAAGTCAACTTGCCAGAAATAACTGGGAGCATCACACATCTGGAAAATAATGCCTGAAGGTTCCTAAAAAACCTGGATGACAACTTTATGGAACAGGTCCTAAGGGGACCGACTCAGAAAGATGCCCTCCTTGGTCTACTGCTTGTCAGAGAGGATATATTGAGCGAAGTGGAGATTGGCCACAGCCACCAGTGTCTTGGCCACAGCGATCATGAATTGATTGAGTTTAAAACCTCTGTTGACAGAAGGAAAAGTGCCAGCAAAACCTCAGCTCTGGACACAAGGAAAGCAGATTTCAGGTTGCTCAGGGATTAGTAAGTAAGGCCTCCTGGGAAAATGTTTTTGCAGGTGCTGGGGTCCCTCAGTTCTGGTCACCTCTTAAAAATCACCTCCAAAGGGCACAGGAGCAGCAATTCCTGAATGTTGGAAGTCAAGCAGGAGGGGCAGAAGGCTGGATTGGCTAAACAGGAATCTTGTCTTGGAAATAAGGAAGGTAAAAAAGGAAGGTGTAAGTCCAATGGAAGGAAGGTCAGGTGACATGGGAAGAATGCAGACATGCTGCTTGCCAGTCTAGGGAGAAAATTTGTGCAGCCAAAACTCAGTTGGAGCTGAAGCCATCCAGAACTGTGAGGAAAAATAAGAGTTTTTTCAAATATATTAATGGAAATAGGCAGTGTTAAAATAACATCAGCCCGTTACAGGATGAGGATAGTCACCTCACAAACAGGATATGGACAAGGCAGGGGTGTTTAAGGCATTCTTCACCTCTGCCTTCAGCAAAGACCAAGGGGGTCTCAGTGACCTGAGCTGGAGGACCACAACTGCGAGAATGATCAGCTCCCAGGTGACCCTGAAGTTTTCTGGGATCTGCTGCTACAGCTTGACCTCTATAAATCTACAGGGCCTCATGGAGTTCACCCAAGAATCCCAAAAGAGGTGGTTAATGTCATTGCAAAACCTCTCAATTATTTTTGAGCAGTCTTGGAAATCTGGAGAGGTCCCAGCTGACTGGAAACTGCCGAACATTGTCCTGATTTTCAAGAAGGGTAAGAAGAAGGACCCCAGTAACTCCCAGTGTGTCAGTCTCACTTCAGTGCCTGGTAGAGTTATGGAGAAGATTACTCTGGGAGGTACTGAAATACATCTGAAAGACAGCGCAGTCATGTTGCACTTATAATATGTATTAGAAATATTGGTACTGTTAGATACCACGTCAGATGGAACTGTGTTCATACCATATGAGTGATCTGAAACCAGGCTTCTGTATTCCTGTGCTAGTTACACTTGTCATTCACATAGGGCATCTATGCTGTGAACACGGGATCAATGGGAAAATAACACAATTATTTAATGTGTAATCATGACTTCCCATAGAATTTTAAATGAGGAAATGCTAGGCAACAAGAAATCTGTAAAACTTGGATTTGTCTTTGTGGATAATCATTCTATGACCCACCTCCATCTGATTTTCTCAGAAAAGATATAATTACTATGAACTTCACAGACAGCTAGGCAGTGTGAAAAGCCAAAAGAACACCATTAAAACAGGAAAGGGATAAACGCATGCAAGGTAGTATAAATTAATTTTCTTCTATATCTCCACTAAAGCATGAGACTGTCTCAAGATGACACTGCTATAATTTATTCATTAAACTGTAGTTCGTTTGAGATCTTGCTAGATTTATAAAAGTCAGTTTAAAATTTCAATCCATGTAAGAAATATTTTCATGAGAAGAATCCCAGCTACCTAAATGGACATTCAAAAGGGACAGACAAGCTTCATGGGTATCTGTCTTTGCTGTATCCTGGCTCCACAGGCAGCACAAAATCACACATCTTTGTTTCAGAAGAAAGGAAATTCAGGCACACGGGGTGAAAAATGCAATGCTCCATGACATTAGATCACAGATACAGATACTGAGGCGTCCATCCTCAGGGAGTGTTGCAGTGATGAGTCATTTTACACAGAGTTTGGGAGTTAAGTTAAAAGCTGTATTTTTAAAAACCACTAGCATTTAATTTTCCTAGGATCATAGAACAGTTTGGCTTATATTTTCAGTTCTGTGATTGCGGAAGAGACCAATAAAGATGATTATTCATTGACATCTCAGTTATCATGTCTAGCAGCCTAAATAATTATTCTGTTATATTAAATAATTTGTGCTTGTTGTTGCCAGTTAGCTGTTGTTGAGATATGGCAGTGAGAGCAAAATCAGAATTTTGATCTGCAATTTGAAATCTTAATTGATAGAGTTCAAGCTTTCTTAAAAAAAAAACAAAAACAAAAACAAAAAACCAAACAAACAACAAAAAACCCCCATTGCCAAACAAAAAGAAAAATTGCATATACCAAAACCTGAAACACAAAAACAAGCCCTCTAAAAAATCCAGAAATACTGCAACACAAATCGAGTTTTCTTACAATGACATGTAAACTGGAATTTATATGAGTCTAACACACTTTCATTCCTTTCCCAGGCATGGCAAAAACATAATTCTGGCCCAGCTACAGCAAAATTCCTACTTGAGTACCTAGTGAAAGACCTTGCACTGCTTTCCACTGTTTGAAAGAATGACCTAGATCATACAAAATTTCACAGAGCTTCCTCTCTCCATAATTCGTTAACCATAATTCAGACAAAATGCACTGTGTACAAATGGGAGAAAAATGAA
This sequence comes from Melanocharis versteri, assembly GCA_013397845.1. Classification (NCBI taxonomy): domain Eukaryota; kingdom Metazoa; phylum Chordata; class Aves; order Passeriformes; family Melanocharitidae; genus Melanocharis; species Melanocharis versteri. The sequence goes on along the minus strand of VZTG01005545.1, from coordinate 355,209 downwards.
ACTCTGTGTCAAAAAATAATGTTAATGTAAACTAGATTACTTAATGCAATCATATTCTGTGTTAATGTCATTGTATAATTTGTCAAAATCACTAGAAAAGACAGACACTGTAGGAAGATGTCTAGATTTTCTGTGCATCTAAACTCAGATCACTAGTTATTATTCTAAAATATGTGTTCAGACATTTGCATTAGACACTAGATGTGCCCAGTGAAGGAACAAATATAAATTGCAGTTGTGATTTCTTAATCCTGATTCAGACAGATTTTGGTCACTTCTTTGGTCACCTTGACTGGCAGAGGAGAATTTGGAATTAGACGTAGGAAGATTAGCTACCTCTTTCAAGCCTGATCCTTATCCTATCCTCATTGGTCTCATTCTTTCCAGAACAAAATCAAAGTTTATTCAGTTACTTCTTCAAGATTTTGAGACTTGTAGACTTCTTGTACCAACACAGTAGTCCAAAATGTTGCTTGAAGACAAGAAAATACAATCATATAATTTAGTACAATGCTGAATTTTTTGACCCATATTATTGTAAAATGTTTATCAACTCTTAGAAAATAGAGAATAAAAAATATGGACCCCTTATAAATTCTTTCCCCCTTCCTTCAGCAGCAGAGTGCAGGCCACAGTTTGCTTTCACCTGCAGGGATGTCCAGTACACCTGGAACAGACTGCCCCAGGGGTGGAAACACAGACACAGTATTTGTCTTGGCCTGATCCAGACTGGGAAAGGGAGAGGCTCCAGAACACCTGCAATACATTGATAACACTGTGTGGGGCAGCACAGCTGAGGAAATTTTTGAGAAAGGGGAGAAAATAATCCAGATCCTCCTGAAAGCTGGTTTTGCCTTAAAGCAAAATAAGGTCAAGGGACCTGCCCAGGAAATTCAGATTTTAGGAGTAAAATGGTAAGATGTACATCATCAGATTCCAATGGATGTGGTTAACAAAATGGCAGCCTTGTCCCCACCAACCAGCAAGAAGGAAACACAGGTTTTTCTAGATGCTATCTGTTTTTGGAGGATGCATATTTCAGACTACAGTCAGGCTGTAAACTCTCTCTATCTTGTGACGTAGAAGAAAAATTATTTCAAGTGGGGTCCTGTACAACAACAAGTTTTGAACATATTAAACAGGAGATTGTTCATGCACTAGCCCCTGGGCCAGTCAGGACAGGACAGGATATGAAAAATTTACTCTACACTGCAGATGGGGAGAATGGTCCTTCCTGGAGTCTCTGGCAAGAGGTAGCCACAGAAATTCAAGGATGACCCCTGGGGTTCTGGAGTCACGGATACAAAGGATACAAGGCCTGCTACACCCTAACTAAAGAAGAGATCCTGGCAGCTTGTGAAGGGTTTTGACCTGCTTCAGAAGTGATGGGCACCAAAGCACAGCTCCTCCTGGCACCCCAAATGCCAGGGCTGGGTGTTCAAAGGGAAAGTCTCCGCCACACATCGTGCCACTGATGCCACGTACAGTAAGTGGATTGCACCAATCACACACTGAGCTCAAACAGGAAACCCCAATCACACAAGGTGAAAATTTCAGACTATCAATGGAAGAGGAGGAGGAGAAGGTGACAAGTGCTAAGGAGGCCTCGCCATATAATCAGCTACCAGAACATGAAAGGCAGCACGTTCTCTTCCCTGCTATATTGAAGTGATACATAAAAAATGGAAAGTTGTCTTATGCTGTGGCAAGTTGCAGAAGCTATTTAGGGACAAGGGGGATCAAGTCAGGTTGCAGAGCTGAAAGCCATCCAGATACCTTTAGGTATCACTGAACGAGAGAAATGGACAGCATGCTACACTGACTCGTAGATGGTAGCAAATTCTCTGTAAGGGTGGCTGGATCAATGGAAAAAGATCGATTGGCAGCACAGAGGTAAATCCATCTGGGCTGGTGAAGCTTGACAAGACACCACTGCCTGGGTAGAAAAGCTGGCTGTAAAAGCACATCACGTGAACACGCACCTGTGAACTGGGCTACTGAAGAACATCACAACAATGGGCAGGCAGATTGGGCTGTCAAGGTTAAAGTGTCTCAGGTGGACCTGGACTGGCAACATAAGGGTAAATTATTTCTGGTTGGTGGGCCCATGGTGCCTCAGGCCATCAGAGAAGAGATGCAACAATACAGATGGGCTTGTGATCAAAGGATGGACTTAACCACTATTTCCCTGGTTATTCATATCTGTGAAACGTGCTGCAATCAAGCAGGCCAAGAGGGTAAAGCTTCTGTGGTGTGGGGGAAAATGGTTAAAATATGAATATGGGGAGGCCTGGCTGACTGACAATATCATGCTTCTGCAAACTTACCAAGGCAAGATCTACATCCTGAGAGTGGTGGAAACAACCACTGGATGGCTGGAGATGTGCCCTGTCCCGCACCCCACTGCCTGGAACACCATCTTGGGCCTTAAAAAGCAAGTCCTGACACCACAGGACATGGAACCCCAGAAAGATGTCAGACAGTGGGGCTCACTTCAAAAATAGCCTCACAGACCCTGGGCTAGAGAGCACGGTATTGAGTGGGTATCATATTCCTCACCATGCACCAGCTTCTGGGAAAATTTAACGGGACAATGGAACACGAGAAACCACTCTCAAACATTGGAATCTACATTTAGTGAAAGCCGCGTGGTTAGGAGGTCTTTTCCGTCTTACCCCAGTCCTTGAAAAACATAAACAGTTTTCTTTAAGAGGCACGAGCCATAACTGTTGTTAACAAGGGGTGACTGCTGCTGCTTCCAGTGCTGTTGCTGTCACCCCACTGATGCCCAAGGGGAAAGGCAGCTCCTGCCCCGGGACAGCCAGACACTTGTCAGCAGTCACTCCTGTCCAGACCAAGCAGCTTCCCGGGCACTGCTGGCCCCAGTGCTGAGGAAGGACGGGGTGGGACTGGTGCCATTTTTGTCTTTGCCTTAGGCTGCTTGGGGCCTCGGTCCGTGAACACCTTTTTTGTACATGAATCACCCTCATTTTGTGTACTTTCCATATAGTTACGGTTACTGTTCATTTTTCTTATTTCATTGCTGCTTTGTGTTTTCTTCAAGTAAATGGTTCTTAGCTCAGCTCAGAATCTGCTCTTAGTCTCCCTCTCACCAGGAGGTGGCGTGGGGAAGAGAGCAGCTTAAGTGGAGTTTAATTTTCCAGATAGATTCTTTTAAAATCAGCACAAATGGAAACGAATAGATTTTTTTTTCAATTAAAGAAAGATTTTGGAATCTTGTTAACATGTGGAATAAAACCTTTATGAGCATCAGCAAATTCATATAATATTTAAAAAATAAAATATGTACCCTATGGTCCTTTCAGAGAAAGGTTTCTATAGCCCTAATCAGCCTGGCCTTTTTCCCTCTGGTTCTCCTTCATCAAAGAGCTGTTATTTCTTAGACTTGTGAAAGAAAGAGAGGATAAATTTGTGAACAAAATGTATTTTATCAGTCTTATGTGGTCCAGAGGTATTTCCCATTCTGGCAAGTTCCCACTGGTTCTATTATTTCATTGTTTGACTCATGCTTGTTGGAGGCAAAGGCGAAATTGTTAAAGAATACGCAGAGAAGAAGAGGCTTCAAGAAGTTATCTGATCTATTCTCAACTGTACTTAAGCAGTCCCTGACAGATTTTCTTTTGCCCTGTAGTACAGATTGTCATTAATGTGATTGTTTCAACGCAACCTCTCCGAAAATTTATAGGCTTAAACAAAAGGGTTGTCATACACAGATCTCCGTGGCAACATAAACAAAAGCATCTTTACATTTGACAATGACACCCCTCCAGATATCATGAAAATATGCAATGTTTGTAATGCTGGAGCTGATTTGTTCACCCTGTAAGCAATTTAATGTAATCTCATGATCACTGTTATTGCAACTGAGAACAAGAAAACCTCTATAGCAAGAAGGAGGCATCAATTCATGTGGCACTTGTGACCTCTGTGCCACATCAAACCTAAACTGATGATTGGATCATAAAACATAAGTAAGGGGAGGGAGTGGGGAGGTGGAACCAACCACCTCAGCATGTGTTTCCTGGCCAGAGATTTTTCCATAGGCTCTTATTTTTTTTCCCAAAAAGAGAGAGCAGTCAGGTTATTGATGAGTCACTGTGCTGTCAGAAAATTTATTTCATGTTAGATGACTAACATTTACCTATTTTTTTAGCACTGAAGGCAATGTGGGATGTTATCAGACTCAAACCCAGGTGTAGATTTTAACTGTTCTCCGCATTTTTGCTGCAATAGCAGGTCAAGATCAGTCTTGTGGGTTGTGTGCCTTGACCTCCAGGAAGATCAACAGGTAATTCAGGGTAACCACAGACAGAAAAGACTCAGGTAGTTGTTGCCTTTCACATGTCTGGAAAAATGGTTTTGAACTTCTTTTTTAGAAAACATCATTCACTTATACTGTATTTCTTCCTCGTACTGAGTTGTAGTGCTTAGTACAAATGCTATTACAAGAGGAGAATATCCATTAGCTGTGTTTACTATGAGTCTCTAAGAGTTTTCAGAGCATCCCTCAAACCTGATGTTTAGATCTAAAATTCTCAGCATGTTCAGCAGAATGTTCACAACACAGCTATCTGTTTTTAGAATAAGTGTCTCTCTCTATTCCAGTTAATTGAAAGCAATTCTCAATCACCCTCCTGTGTTTAAAGTATCTGGATTAAGTTATAGTGGCAGAAAAGTATCAGGGTTTTAAAGACTTATAAACAACATAGTTGTTTGAACAGTTGACAAATAAATTCAAGCTCCCCAGGATGCTCTTGTTTAGGATTTTCCCAATTAGGCATTTTATTTGATCTCTGGGTCTGGGTGAGCCACAATTCTCAAGAATTGCAGAAGAGATTAATGGACTGGATACAATGGCTAATTCCTCTCCAGAGTTTTGTTCATTGCTTGTCTTTGCTAATTTAATACCATTATATTCAAAGTGAAATAAATCAAAATGAGAATTAGGCTTAGTGCAACCAGCCTTTGAAGGGAGTTTATGGCTTCCAAATCGTCAGAGTTTTTTAAAATTCTAGACAAAACCTTTAGTTTTTCTTACTGAATGTTGCAAAGATAGGCTTACAAGAAAGCTTTTGTAAGAAAACAGAAAGTTGTGATTTTACCTGTTAGACAGACATGTACAATCACTTTAAGACAGAGATACTTGAAAGAAGAAAGCGAGAACTGAGGCCCTAAAATATTAAGTATTCAAAAAATGTTTGGGGAGTTGGAGCACCAGGCAAATATTTGAGGTAAAGCCAGTGCAATGTAGCACACAGATAAAGGCAAAAACAGTTTTGTGGTTTGTTTGCTGGGTTTTTTTTCCCTTTAATGAGTGCACTGGAATCTGAAATTAAGCACAGCAGGTAGGAAGATACTGCAGGGATTTTAAAAGGTATCGCACATCTGTATGCTAACAGAGTTTGGTTTTTACCCATAGAGATGTGGACCCCACAGTGTTTACAGTCACAAATGGGAATTGTGTATTTCCTGCAAGTATGCTGTGTCCTGTTGACCCACTATTTAGAGCAGATAACTTCTATCTGTTAATTGTACTTGTCTTTGTTTTAAGAAACAGGTTGTTTTTCTCAAAGGATGCACTTTACACAGGCTCTCTTCCAAGATAGTGTATTTTTCATTTCTGTGACTATATCTGTCTGGACAGGTAAGATTTATAGTCTGGGGGACAAGTCTTCAGATTTATAAATAAGTCTAACTCTACCAGAATCAGATATGTATAATAGACTGGTTGTCATTGCAAAAAGGCAATTTCTTTCTCCCATTCTGATGTGGTAGCCTACTGAACTACAACACATGTAGTGTGCAGTTCGACAGCTGTGGTACATGCGGTCCAAATGTTTGCAAATAAAATGGTCAAGATGCCCATCCTACAGGAGTTTTCTTAGAAATCTGCAAAATATGATGAGATCAGAAAAGCTATGGTCTTTCCCAAAATGAAAGTATTAGGGGGATTTTTGTCCTCCAGTTTTTAAAGCAACCACATTTTACCACTCCTGATGTATTAAAAAATGTCCTCATTATATTTTGGGTGACTGACAAGTACACTCAAATATTACTGCTAGTATTAAAAGACCTCAGTCAAAGAACTTTTCTCCGTCATCAAACACATGGTATTTGATGAGGGGCATTGCACATTCAGATCACATCAACAAATCATAAGCTGGTCCAAGCAGAAAAATCTCAAAAACAAAAACAACAACAACCAAAAACAAACAAAAACCCAAAAAAACCCACAAAAAAACCACAAACAAACAAAACCAAAACCAAAACAACAACAACAAATAAAAAGAGAGAGAGAAAATAAAAAGAGGGTGAGAAAATAAAAAGTATGAGAGAAACTAAAAAGTGTGAGAGAAAAAAGGTAACAGAGCAGTCCAAATAAATTGCATTCCTTTTGGGACCATGAACAAGCCACAGGCTCAAGTTATGTGGCCTGGTGCTCCCAGATACCAAGCAGAATAGAATAGAAGGTCACGACCACTTTTTCATGAAAGTCTTCCTGGTCTGATAAAAGCCACAGGGTAGAGTTAGCTAGGCTGTAGGTTACTGCGCAACCTCAGTAAAGCTGGACCATGTAGAAGGAGTGCAAATGTGATTCTTTCAGATGCATCTCTGGGGACGTGTGTAGCAACAGTTCAGTCCAACCCATTACAGACAGCATACATCACCAGTCCAGAAGGAGATTTTCTTTCTTTTCCAGGTGTGATAGGACAAATCACTAAGGCCAGGACTGCACTGGTCAATGCTTGTATCTGGGCTTTTTTTCTCAATACCAGTGAAGGAGTGGGAAACCTTAATGAGCTCACTGTGCTGCAAGACTGTGTTTCCCAAAAACTGGAGACTATATTTTATATGGGGCTCTAAATCTCATTGGAAATTATTAATCTCTGTCATTCTAGTGTCTTTTGCATTTGGAAAGTAACTTACTATCTCTATGTTTGTTGAAGGGTCTGAAGAACAGGATTTGCTGAAGGTGGTAGGCCCTTAGTAGCTCTTCAATGTTCTAACCATTTCATGAAGACTCTTCTGTCTTTACTTTTAGGTGGCTGATAGATGTAACAGAGGTTTTGCTCATAGCACCATGCAAATTTTTCTGCAAGGGATAGTCAGGCCTGCTACACAAGACATTGCTTGTGCACGTGAAGAAAAATTATCTTCTTTCTTTAGAAATCCTCTTCCTTCTCAGGAAGCTTATGTCAATCCTTCAAAGCTGAATTATCCCCAGCTCAACCAGCTCTCCACATCTGTGTCCCACCTAGCTTGCCACTGCCACCTCCATGTCTGAGCTTCTCTATCACATGCAAGGAAGGGCAAGGCTTAAATCCAGACCTTATCCACCAGCCCCTTCCAGTTCTTGTACACTTTAACAGGAAAAACCTCCTTGTTTTTACATGATGAAAATTTGGTCCTGGCACACCCAGCAGATGTGTCCTTGCATATGGGGTCCTGTGTCTTGCTGCAATCAAAGGAAGTTGAGAATAAATTCCCATGTTTCACAAGCTTATTTTGTGAATAAAGTGGCACCGTTGATATTAAAAAAACCCAAACAAACAAACAAACAAAACTGAAAAAAACTCAAAGGTTTTGTTTTGCTGAGGCAGTGCACTTTGCTGGGCACACTGCTTGGCCACTGTCTCTGTCAGTTGTTATAACAAATCCAGTAGTTATTCAATTGAGCAATTGTGTAAACCTAACCTCTATTAGGGTTTTATTTTTCTGAGGTTTCATTTGCCACAATTTTCAGCATCCCAGGTCACTAGTAATGCTACTGGTATGACAGGTCAAAAACATCTTCTTAGGAAAAACAACCAGAGTCTATCTCAAGAAAATTTTATGGAAAATGCAATGAGAATTTTGTAAACCTGTCAGTAAGCAGGTCAACTTTGGAGACCTTTTTTTAGCACTGCAAAGAGGGAACTTTGCTCCTGCATCATATATGGCTACCAGTGTGGTCCTGAAAATAGACTGAATTCAAATATATTCATAAGCCATATTGTAATAACCATAACCAAACTTTAAACTTTAAAACTGTTTATGGAAGTGGTTTATTATTGTTTTCTTTTTCAGAGCTAAAGGGAAAGAAAATAAAATCATACTCATAGAAAAAAAAAGATAATGGTCTTATGACCATTATGCAAGCTATCCCTATCTGTTTGTGGCAGAATTTGTAACACCTTCTGAAGTCCTGAGATGCTGTATTTAAGCTGTGGTGCTTCCTGCTGGCTTTTGCCAGCACTGCTTACACCTTTGAATTTCATTTTGACTCCACACCACAGTGTTGTAGCTCATATACCTCTCGGTACATTTAAATAGACAGACCAAGCCAATCCAACAAAAGCAGCTGTCAGGATTTTTGGAAGAAAACACGGCATTTACACCAGATTCTTGGAAATAGTCAAGGTATGGGGAATGCCACTCCGCTTCCCATACTCACTTTTTATAAAGAGATGAGTACTCTAGGGATTAAGTCCCTATGGTGACATCATCAGTACACCTCCAGATTTCACTCCTTTACTGCTTTACATTCTCTTTTGTAACTCTAGAGAGACTAAAAACTTCGACATCACAAATCATATGAGTATCCTATTTATCTTAAGCAGCGCTTTTAAATAATCTACTTTTTATATTTTTTGTCAGTACTGTTTGATGCCCAAAAATATTTACTTGAAGTTAAAACACTATCAGATACCTACTGTTCCTCTGTAGTACCTCAGGGGGAATTCAAAACCAGGCAGCTTAGATCTCTGCACTTCAAAGAATTTCCCCTGAAACCCTGTTTACAGCATAAGCAGAAAAACAAGGTCTCTTTCACCTTTTGTACTACCATTAAACACATTAAAGCACAACACTCCACTAAATAATTCTTCCACAACATACAGACGAGCTCCACCATCATCTAAAATTGGTCAATTGCTTTCCTTTTAGCATGCTAATTTACCACTGCAGAAACCTAATACTGGAGGGACAAAAATGTTTTACAGTGATTTCTGCCCCATCTCCTGCTGCTTCATTATTTCATAGCTTCACAGAACTCTAACGTAAGATAGAGTGAGATCTATTTTGCATTTAAAAATTACATCAAAATAGAAATTTTAAGAATGTCCTCCCTTGGCCTCATGCCTCAACCGTCTCAAAGAGTTTTATAGCAGTTAATGAAACATTTTATTGGTCACATCTTTAAGTCATTCTTTGTTTTATTGTAGTAAAGGTTATGGCTGAATTAAACAGCACACCCTAGTTAAGCTCCAATATCTTTAACCAGAAAATGAGAGGTTCATACATAGATATATACACTGTACACTCCCACCATGTGTGCAAACTCTCCAAAAGTCAGCTACAGATGTAACTATTTGTAGTGGGTTGACCTTGGGTGGCTTTCAGGCCCCCACCCAGGCGTTTTCTTTTTAACTCTCCTCAACACTAAAGAGACAAGATGGACAAGCTTGTTGGTTGAGGTAAAGGCAATTTAATAATGAGAGTAAAAGCCACACATGGGATTAAAGCAAACCCAGGAAATTCGGTCTCGGCTTCTCATTGTCAGGCAGATTTCCAGCCTCTTCCTGGGCAGCAGGGCCTCATCATGCATAGGAGCTACTTGGGATGATAAATATCATTAACCCTCAATGGTTCCTCTTCTCCTTTCCTTCCCCCCAGCTTTCGTTGCTGAGCATGGTGTTGTATGGCATGGGATTACCTTTGGTCAGCTGAGGTTCCTCCCAGACTCTCATCCAGCCCCAAGCCTTCTAGTGGGGAAGGGGGGCTTGTTTGGTGATCCAGCCCTGATGCTGTGTGAGCACTGTGCAGCAACAGCTGAAACACCAGTGCATGACCAACACTGTTCTAGGCACTGGCACAAAACACAGCACCACATAGGCCCCTACGAGGAAATTCAACCGTGTTCCAGCCAGACACTGTACACTACTGCACACTGTCGTAAAGTATGTTACAGTTTAGCAGCAGTTGGAAGCCTGATGCTTTTCGTCTGCTTGTAACAATCCAAAGTTATTCTGCTGGATAAATGAGATTTTATACCAGTGTGTACAACTAAGGTAATTTATAAGAGAAATGCAGCTTGCACAACTAGTTTTATAAAAGCCTGCAATAACCTTCTACAAGGTTCTAAAAACATGGGAAACAAACTAAAAAAAAATTTGTTTTTTCTTAATTTGATTCACAAGGCTAAAAAGTGGAAACTCATCCAAAAATAGATCTCAAATGCATTCAGAAATTTCACTTCCTGCTTCCACTTTTTCATAACTATTTTCTCAGTTAAAAATACAAAGAATGAACCACTTTGTTTTAGTAGTGTGTAAAGTCTTCATATACTTCACTATACTTAAATTGAAATGGCACAAAACCTTTGAAAACTCCATTAAATATTTCTGATTTTTAAAAAAATATTATACTTGATCCATCCCTAAAAAGAATTTGTCTTCTACCAAGATGAATATCTATGGAATTTGTCTGGTTTCCTTATTTTCCAAGAATAATATTTTCACACCCATCAAACTGAATGGCCCTCTCAAGCATGAAAAACTTGATTTGAAGTTAGGATAAATCTGTACTATTTCTCATTATCCAAAATATGATTTAAAAGTTAGTTTATATTCCTATTTAAGAGTATAAAGAGAACTATAAATCAGAAATTAATGTATTATATTAAGCAAAATAAAATATAGCATAGGTAAAACACAACATTCATTTATGGCAAATGCCTGAATCCTTTCCTCAGTGTTTACAAATTCTTATGGAGGTCATTGCCAAGTAAATAATCTTATACATAATCTCTTATGACTCTTTTAACAGAAAAAAAAATTAAGGCTCTGTCTCCATGTTGATGTTTTAGGTTTATACATTTGTATATATCTAATTTAATGTAGTCAAGCACTTGTGGTCAGTTATTTGCTTAGTTGTTCACTTTTCCTAGAGGATTCTCATGACTTTTTTAACCCACTACTGAGATAATCTATCCTATCTTTCAAGTACATTACATAACGTCATCTCCAAATTATATTTCAATCTAAACTTCATATTTAAAAGTAATTTCTCTAGACATCTGCTTAGAATACTCAAAATTTTTCCTTTAACCATTCCATGTAAGATTCACTTTAAGACTTCCTTGAACAAATTTAATTCTCTGCCTCTATTACCTTGTTTTGTTGTAGTTCATTTGAGATTTTGTTCTGGGTTTTTGGGTTTTTGTTTTTATTGTTGTTTGGTTATTTGTTTGAGGGGTTTGGTTTTTCCAATTATTATTTCCCGCCAAGAGGTTGTTTTTATGTCTTCAGTTATGTACTAGGGGAACTATCAATAGGAATAATAGTTTCTTTGTCTAATTTAAATCGCAACGCAGAAAAGAAAGAAAATAAAAAAGATCTTTTCATTCTCAGATTAATTTATGAGAAGACAGCAGGCTGTTCTTGTCAGTTAGGAAGATCATCCTCACTAAAGAACAATATTAGTATTTTGTTTTGGTGAGTTGGGGGACATACCATGTGTTTCACTCTTGGTGAAATTAATTGAATGTCACATGCCACAGTTCAGGGTCTGTTGTCCCACAGCTTCTGAATTAATGACAGTGAAAGATGCTGTGCACTTAGGAGAGCTGACACAAATTTGTAACTGAAGTTCTCACAAATGAGAAGCAAACAGGGGTTAATGTCTTGACCTCATGCATTCATCTGTGCTCTCAAACCAGAGAGGCTTTTTTACCCACTTTGCAGCTATGAACTGCTGCTAAACTTTGATGAAACAGTGACATTTTACCAATCTCAATAACAACTGATAAGTGCCTCCTGTTGACAGTAGTACTGTGTTTTAATGAACAAATAAATGGCTTATGTACCATTCTTGGCAAGAAACCCCATTCACTGAGGCAGAGCACCAGCTCTCCCAGTGTTACTTGGGCTAATTGACTCATTGGATGAAGTTAAATCACACTATCCCCAGTGGGATGTATGTTTCCCAGTAATCAATAGCTCAACAAGATCCACATGGCAGGTAATTAAGTGGAAAGTAATTAATACCAATCAAATGTTTCATTAAGTTTGCCATTCCTTCACTCAGAAGTCCCAGTGTACCGTAAATAAGGCTCTGAAGAAAGGAATAAATACACTCTGTTTTCTAACAAGCAAAATATTATTGCTAAATTCTTCACTGCTCTGTGCACCACTTCAAAGTAGCATCTCATACACACAAATGTCCTGGTATTACATCCTAGAAGATATTCTCAGCTCACACTGTCTTAAAGATTTGCTGGTTGCCTGAAAAAAGGCAGTACTTCAGTCCAAACCAAAGGAATTAGACTGGTTGTGGAGAGCATTTAGAGTACTCTTTTTTGCTGCAGTATTTTACCTGTCATACAAGTGAGGCAAAAGGTGTAAGAAAATGTAAAATATTTCATGTGCACAAAGAGAGCTGGAAAATAACAGTCAAAACAATTACTCCCAGCTGTATCGGCAGATGACCACCACCCATATTCCATGCCCCTGGTATTTTTTTAGTGTTCCTTGAACACATTAAAAGAGGACTTTAAAAGGATTGGTAGTAATTTTCTATAGAGAATAAGACAGGATAGATTTCTGCTTTAGAAAATTTCCTGAGTGAATTGTCACCTTGTCCAGTGGTCTGCAAATGTGGAAGCCACCACAGGAAAGGAATCTTTCCCTCATCACAAGAAGCCTCACTTTTTTCTCTTTTACCAGCCTTTTTAGCTGCAGAGGTTAGGCCTAACATTCTTCTCATATGTTGCTCAGCTGGGTTTTTATTCAATGTTTTGCTCTAATTCATTGTTTCCACTCATTTGTATACAAATCAAGAAGCACTAAGATAGAATAATCCTGGAATCATTATTGTAACAACAAGCACTCACTTTCCTTTCCAAGCCCAGGAAACCTCTGCAGAATATTTACCTAGTGCTGTTCAAGGGATATGGTTTGGCCTGTCACAAGGTGTTTGCAGAACTCAGCTAACAGAGTACTCAATATTTGACATTTGTGGAGATTTAACAATAGCAGTTCTTTTCCTGCGTTTTGATTTTTAAATGGTACATTCTCTACCAAATAACTCGTCTGAATTTAAGTCCTGAATTCTAGCTGCCAATTTAATTCAGAATCTGGAGCTGACTTTTAAGACTCTTCTTGTGCTGGAAACACACTTCCTCCCTCAAAATATCAACGGAAGTGTAAGGGTTTGAGAGTGAAGGTACAGGTAAATGGTAGCTGTTGAGTACCCTGGTGGGTGCTACCAGTGCCTTTTATCAAGACAGAGGAGGAGAATTCTTCCTTAACCATGGTAGGTGGTGCTGCTAATTTATACTATTCTGACTACAAAGGTTTTTCCATCTTTTCTTTCCCCCTGCTAAATCTTCCTTTGCATCTTTTCCAACACCCTAAAATACTGAGAAATGTCAGTCCTCATCTTCCTCCTTTGGGATGATATACCCTTTTTATCAGTTATAATAGGACATTGCAGACTTCTCTCTGGACAAATCAAGTTTTTACTGTGGAAGACAACTTCCAGTTTGTATAGACCTTAGCATCTGGAGAGAGTCTCCTCTGTATAGCAATGATTTCCTAGTAGCCTGTCCAGCAGTGTCCTCAATTATGAGGTAAAATAGGATGAAAATATAAAAAAGAAGGTAAAAAAGCAGTTTCTTACTTTGGCAGTAAATAGATATAGGAATACATTCACAGACAGCATTTATAAGTGCAAACTTGCAAGTCCATAAAGAAAGACAGATATTCCCAGACCGCCTAGTGTTTCATTCCAATTTAATTTTTCTGCTTCTTCAAAATCATACTTTTGGCACCAGTTTAATCTGTTACAAGTATTTTCTCTCTTACAGGGGGAAATTGGAAATACCAAAGCACAGGTAGAATTTAATCTGGCTACAGCTGTAAAAGACCCAAAAAATGTTTTTACAAATACATCAGCAACAAAAGGAGAGCTAAGGAGAATCTCCCCCCTTTATTGGATGCAGACAGAACAGTGACAAAGGATGAGGAGAAGCCTGAGATACTTTATGCCTTTGTCTCAGTCATGAATAGCAAGACCATTTGTCCTCAGGGCACTCAGCCCCTAAGCTGGAAAGCAGGGAGCAAAATGAAGCCCCTATAATCCATAAAACACTTTGTCAGTGACCTGCTGCACCACTTAGACACACACAAGTCTCAAGGGTCAGATGACGTCCACCCACCAGTACTGATGGAGCTGATGGAATAATTCACCAAGCCTCTTCCCATCTTTACCAGCAGTCTTGGCTAACTGGAGAGGTCCCTGTCGACTGAAAATTATCAGATGTGATGTCCATCTAAAAGAAGGGCTGGAAGGAGGACCTGGGGAACTAGAGGCTTGTCAGCCTGACCTCAGTGCCAGGGAAAAATCATGGAGCAGATCATCTGGAATGCTTCGTGGTAAACAAGGCAGTGCTGGGTTAATGGTTGGACTCAATGATCTTAGAGGTCTTTTTCAATCTTAACAATTCTATGATCTGTGAACTCACTCTTTGAAAAAATGAGGAATTCTCTGTGTTCAAAGGATGGAATTGGAGAAAACAGACACAAATATAAGGCTGAATCTAGTGTCACTGTACAGAACACGGTCCAAGTGAGAGGAATAATGTAAGTACAAGAGTTAGAAAACACAAAAAATAATCACAAGTGAAATAAATAGTGAAAACTCATCCTCTATTTTCTGCTAAAAATATAACTTATAATGTAGGTAAAATATGCTGTGTGTATTTATATGTACACTTATTTTAAATCTATTTCAATGTGCATTGCATACATATGTTAAGAATACCCTAGTGCAGTCAAATACACAGAGCAAGATTAGCTGGATTGATAGATGATATTACTATTCTGAACATTTCAGATTTCTTATAATCTCTAGATCTTTCTATACTAAGTACAAAGCATTTGGTTGAACAAAAAAAATTTGCTCTGATACATACACACAGAGTTCCCATTGATTTCTGCACTGCTGACTTCAATGGGACTTGAATGTGTGTACTGGAGGGCAAAAGACAGCTATTTATAGTCTATCATTCCCAGGAAAAATGAGCAAACTGGCTGTCCATTATACTCTCATCTATGGTATCTCTAACACTCTCTGAATCATCTTTTCTCATTTAATCCAATTCATGGCAAATGAACTATAATAAAAGATATCTTCTAATGAATCAATTTAGCAATAGAAAAATAGAAAAAAAAAGTACTTATCAGCCAGGTTCGAAACATAAAAATAACAAGATTTTCCTTGTTTCTAAATAATGTTGTCTAGTTATCTTCCACAGACCCCTTGGAATTTCTCTTTTTAGTACAGAAGAATGAGTAGACTTTAACAAAAAGCAAGGCTTCCTCAACTTTGTAAAAATAGCCAAAATGAAAAAAAATAAAATCAAGAAATTTCATCTATATGTATTCCTTTTTCTTTTTTAAGAAAGCTATGAAGCCACACAGATGGTCTGATGCTTCATAATGCTTTTCTGTTATGTTTGTATATTTCAAAAAATACAAAAAAACAATAATAATTTGGCTTTAAAAAATTTTAAAAAGAGAAAGGGAAGATTAATTCTGGGTTTCAAAGTGAAAAATAGGAAGTCTTTTCCTGTGTGTGAAATTGTTTCCCACTTCATTTTCCAGCCAAGAGGATCTGATGCCTTGCAATTTGAAATTAGAAAGGATTTGTGGGAAAACATTTGTTTATTTTCTGTCTCAGTTTTATGAACAGAGTTAGAGTTTGAACTAGGCATGGGTCACGTCAGATATGCAGTCCTTGTGAAAATGGAAAAAAGAAAATTTGTCTTGGGCATAGGCATTAGAACACAGAGGTTCAGAAAAACATAAATATAAACTGTCTTGAAACAAGGAAAAAATCCAGTTCAACCTGGTTGAATTTATCCCTTTTCAACCTGACTCAGCTACTTGTTCTCTTAACTGAAGTACACCTTCCCCATTTCCCCATAATTGTTCTGGTAATATTGTGTTTGTAATTGTAACACCTTACTGAAACAGAAAACATCTTGGTCAGGAATTAGGTCATAGTCTTTGAAAAATGCCATTTGTAAAATTCTGATTATCTCTGGGGAGTGGTAACACCAGAAACTTCATATTAAACATTCCTCAAATTTCAAAGCCATATATTTTACCAGGCTGGATAGGCTGACCAATGGAATTCTGGAGTTTGATGCTAGGACATGCCTTCAAAGAACAGTAGGGCTGAGTTTGAGGAACCTGCCTGCAGCACCTACAGCTTTGTGTGTACTTTCTATAACCATGTAGTAAGTGAAGAGTTGTTAAGAAAATCTCCATCCAGAGTTGCTAAGAAAATCATGATCACACCTTTAATGTGAAAAATGATCACTGGATAGCGGTAAAAGCAGGTGCAGGGGAAACAGAGGAAATGTAAAATTCCCTAGGAAAAAAATAAACAAAACAAAACCCAAAATAACAAGTAAAGAAGCGCACTACTAAAAAATATGAATTAAAATTGCGGAAGGGGATTCTCTCTGAAACATTGCAATTGCAGAGAAGGTGTTCATTTCAACCCTGAGTCCTCCATGAATCTCTTGGCACAGGTAAAATAACAGATATTTAAGGACTGACCCTTCTGTCAAATGCTCACCAAGGTGAAAAAAATATCACTTGTTTGCAGGCAGCTCAAGAACGAAATGCTTTTTTTCAAGAACTAAACTTGTTTTCTCAGAAATGAATTGTCAATATCAGGTATTCCAGCTGTCACTACTGCTACACAGGAGGTTTAAATGACCTTTCCAACCTCCATGAAAAGCATCTTCATTTAATCAGTTTTAGGATTCCAAACATGTATATTTACATGGCAAATGTTTTCTAGTACCTCATTAAACAGAACACTCTGTAAAAGTAATTTTAAATCCAGAAAATTTTGTCTGAAGATTCAACAAATATAATAAATACACATACGTATATATTACTGAAAATGTTATGTTCCAAGATCATATCCTGATTGAAACAAGAAGAAAGACATAAAACATTTCTGTCCAGTGATAGAACTAGTATTTTAGGCCCACTAATGTTTCAACCAGCAGAGCAAATCTTTGGTAGCAGTCTGGAACAATAAAACCTCCTGTAAATTAAATTAAAATGATGAGCTAAAAAATGTGTGTTTTCACATTTTCACAAAGGTCTCTTTCACCTTCTGTTTTAAACGTAAAGTCGGTGCTCTATATAAATTACCTATATGCACACAGCAAGTACCTATATGTACTTTGTTTTGATTGACAGTGTTTCCACAGCTGTAGTTCCAAATAAGGGAAATCTGACTAGCAAAAAATGAGGCAAACAAGCCACACATGTGATTCTTCCTACCAGGATGTTCAGGATGATGGAGCACAGGACACGCAAAAGTGTCAAGAGCTAGATTTGTTTGGCTTCCGAAAAAAAAAAAAGATGGGGAAGAGAATTGATGGCTGTCCACAGGTACCTAACGAAGAGGACTGAAGGAGAGCAAAGCTGAAAGCTTGGTTAGGAAATCCTCAGAAAAACCTTTTCATCATGAGTAGGGTCAACAGTGGAAGAGATTACTCAGAGAAGATGTGAAATCACCTTCCTTGCAGACCTTGAAAATTTGTATGGGCATAGACATGAGCAAGGTATATTAACTGGACCTGTATTGAGCAGGGTTTGGACTGAATATCCCCTTTGATCTGCCTTGGAAACTAAAATATTCTTTGATTCCAAATGTTTATATTCACTGTTCTCAGGCCTGAATAAAAGCTCCATTCCTAGTCCTCTCCTGGGAGTCGCACTTCTGAATACTAGCATAAAACAGGAATTAACTTAGTCTCACATACGTGGGATCTGGTAAGAGATTCTCATGTCTTTTCTCTATAAGAATGACACCTGCCAAGTTGATGCTATGTCTTCCCTAAATTATTATAAACCTACAATATTTTATAATTAATTTAGCAAAAAAAATTAATTACAAGAGGAAAAATCTGTGCTTCTTAGTGGAATTTTCAAACTGTAAAACAGAGAAATATTAAGAACTCATATTGTGATTGTGCGATATTCAGTGTGGTGAAATGGAAGAATCTAAGGAAAAAACCCTCACTTGTCTTCCTAATATGAGAGTATGAAAAACATATCTTCTAGAGGACAGTGTACCTAAGTCAGGCTAAGAGATAGATTCTTTGCCCAGGTTCTTCATAGCTGTTTGAAGTAGCTCTTTTCAAGCCTCCTAAGTGAATCTTGGGGGGAAAAAAAGAAAAAAAGAATCAACCATAAGAATTACTGCACTCTGTTACCATTTTGCAGAATGAACAGGGTTACCAAGTCACAACATCAACCCTAAAAGCAGGAATGAGCAGTAAATGTTCGATTAAATTTTGTCACAAAATGGGGAAGTGCATCTGAATTATGCTCTATGGCTTTTGCTGGAATTATTTACTGAACTCTCACATTCTTCATTCCTATCCTCTGACTCCTTCATCAGAGAAAAGCTAAAGCCCACTAAAGTCCACCCTCATGTACTGGTATGAATGTACTTAGCATTGTGGTACCTAAAGCTTTTCCTAATTTTTGTATGTTTACAAACCTAGACCAACAGCCTTTCCTGGTTTTCTGGGTTTTATTACTGAAACACATGCTTTCCTCTCCTCAGAATACCAAATATTAATATCCAGCTGAATAAAGATAAAATAATGTGCTCATGTACACAGGCAAATGTATCTTCCTGTTGAAAAAAAAA